>JPJR01000402.1:0-46304 GCA_000750675.1 Pseudogymnoascus sp. VKM F-3808
CCCCCCCCCCCCTGGACCTACACGCGACCCTCTCGAATTTCGTGTTTCGCATCACATTCCCCTAATCGACTTGCGCACCAACCCCGCTCCTACTCGACTCTCAGAGCTCTCTCCGACACCTGTGCATCTCAGTCTTGCAATTGAAGCATACAAAGAGCCAACGAAACACCGTCTACCTGACTTTCACGCACGCGCTCCACCGCCAACATGGGCGGCCAGCTTTCGAAGATGTTGGGCAAGGTCTTCGGATCGAAGGAGATGCGCCTCTTGATGCTAGGACTTGATGCTGCGGGGAAGACCACCATTCTATACAAGCTGAAGCTCAACCAAGACGTGACTACTATCCCCACCGTTGGGTTCAACGTCGAGACTGTCACATACAAGAACGTGAAGTTCAACGTCTGGGATGTCGGTGGACAAGACAAGATTAGACCCCTGTGGAGACATTACTATTCAGGTAAGACATCTGTGCTATTGCGCTGCTACCTATAAATTTGCAAATTCTAACACTGTGAGGCAGGCACTCAGGGTTTGATCTTTGTCATTGACTCTTCAGATCTCGAGCGGATGGAAGAAGCGAAACAGGAGCTACACCGCATTATCAACGACCGTGAAATGAAAGATAGCCTGCTGCTTATTTTCGCCAACAAGCAAGATCTCGATGGAGGTACGTTTGACCCCCACCCCCAACCCGTTCATAAATGAGACTAACTTCTCTCAAGCTATGAAACCCGAGAAGGTGCCCGAGGCCTTAGGTCTCAACAGGATAAAAGACACGATCTGGTACGTGGTGCCAAGTTGCGCCACAACCGGCGAGGGACTCCTCGAGGGCCTCGTAAGACCTCTACCCTTCTCTTTCCCCAAACTGCGCTGACCCACTCCAGTCCTGGCTCTCCAACAACATCAAAACGCCACCAGCAGGCACGGTTAAGAAGTAATGCGCGAGCATACGCATACTATCAACGAAATTGTCACGGTCGTCCTTTTTTCCTATGTCATGCGCGCGCTTCATTTGCATCCATCTTGTCTAGCGTTTCCTGTCGGCGGCGATACCATACTCTGCTTCGCTCACCTCGTCTCCTGGCTCCGCGTCCCTGTCAGGCCACCTCGATCAACTTACGTCGGGGCTAGGGTGGCAGGGTGGTCGCGGGGTGGCTGGGGAGAAAGCTTATATATATATTATAATTGTAATACTACGGTTGGGGACGGTAAACTGGCGGATTGAAGGATTTTTAGGGGTGATTTGAGCGATAGGGAGGGGTTATTGTGTCGGTGGGGATAGGTTAGATTTATCTTATATTTTCCGACTGTTTTAGAGACTGGCGATGGTTTTATGCCGTGCTTGCGTGTGAGAGTGCTGATTACTCAAGATTCTCCTGTAGCCTTTACCCCTAGCAACTTCGTGGTAATGCACGGACAATAGCGTTTTAACGCAGAGCTCAGATGTAAAGTGTTTGCATCCACAGCCCTTACTTGGAAGTTGAATATGGGAGGTGCAACTCTAGAAAGGCACAGAGGACATAGTTTGAGAACATAAATAGAACCAATATTGCTTAGGCGGGGCACAACCGCACTGCGCCTACGAGTATACAGGTTTTTGCACCAGAAGCACAAGCTACTGCGCACGGCTACGCTTAACGGCCCGCACCGGAGTTGTAGTTTAGCTTGTTGAATACACAACCCCTCACAGCCATTCTGTACGCGCCCAAATTTTCCCCATCGCAATTAATTGGCAAGGAGCCTTGTATCTACCTTACCAAATTTGGTTGGTTCTAATAGATTGATAATATGGCGCCAAAACAGCATTGGTGCATACACAGCCACGGCGAGGTTTCACGACGCGCGCGCTGCCCAAGCCTCGCCGTGGCCTTGTATGCAACACATGGAGCCTTGTGTCCGTTCGACTCAAATTAGCTTCTATCTTCTAACACGATTATCCTTAGAATAAATATACTTTTCTTTTATATCGGTCGTTATCCGTTATCCCTTAGGATGTCACGACTATGTCCGTTGTATCCTCATATGCTTCGCGGCTGAAGCCTGAAGTCCGCCTGGCGCAAGCCGTTTCGCAGTTTGAAGCAGACCTCTCGAGGGAACAGAAAGTTACTTTCCGTAACTATAGATCTCAATCTCAAGATGCCCCTCCAGATCCAAGCGATGTTATGCGACTTACAGCCGAGTTTGACCGTCGCGCTTCTAATAAGATCGGTGGCGGACGTTGTTTTGGGCCACGCCTAACCAATTTCCTGCAATCTGTGCAGCAGTTCGCTGCGCTCGGTGATATCATACTAGGCGGCTCCCAGAACATATTAGCTTGCGGTGTCTGGTCGTTGGTGCGAATGTCGTTGCTTGTCGGTATCCCTTGACCTCCTTGGCTGTGCACTCTACTGACATCCTCGTAGTTAATTGTAGACTTCTCTTCCTATCTGGAAAAGCTTTCAACTCTCCTTATGACCGTCGGCCACTCAGCTCCCCGCTACCAAACGATGGCCTTACTATATCCCCGGTCTACGAATCTACAGTCATACCTGACCGAGTATTTCATTGTGGTGGTTAATCTTTGTTATCGATTGTTGAAGTTCACACGGAAGTCCGCCTTGGGGCAATTTGCATCAACTCTAAGCGATTTGGATACCAAACAATACCAATCAGAACTCAATCACTGGGCAAATGCGATCAAGGAGGAGGTGAGCCTGCTGATGGCTAAAACAATTGAGGAAGAAGCCCGAGAAAACTTCAAATTCAGATCTCTTTCTAGCAAAGTCTCCAAATCTAGAATGATTCAGCAGAAGTTGAAGGAAGCCTTACGAATCCTTGATTCTTGCTCTATATATGATTATGAGACAACATGGAAGCAGACGCGAAAGATTGGAAATACAACTTTATTCAACCAAATCGACGAATATAAGGACTGGAAAGAACAAAAAACTTCCTGTACGCTTTTATATATGGGTGGGCTAGGATCCGGAAAATCCGTTTTGCTAGCTAACCTAATTGATGATCTACATCTTGATGGTCGAAATAAGAATACTACAGTTGCATATTTCTTTTGTCGACATGACGTACCAGAAAGTTTGAAGGCGCGGACGGTTATTGGTTCCCTAGCCAGACAATTGCTACGCCCAAGAGAAACTCTCGCGATGGTAGCAGGATTCATTGATAGGACTTCTACTCTTGTTCTGGATTTTGATGCGATATTCAGTTTACTCCGACACGCCCTTCCACCTAAGTCCAGAGCGTACTTCGTCCTTGACGGGCTACATGAATGTGACTCCGCCGAAAGAGACATATTGATTCGACAACTCCAGAAACTCCAGGGGACATTTTCACTGATTCTATGTGTATCAGTCCGACTCGATCCCGGCAATATCTTGAACTTGACCCCTGATCGGTTCATTGATGCCCGGGTCACATCGATTCCCACTGATAATCCCGATATTGATGCATTCATCTCGGCAGAATTAGGGAACCACATAGAGTCTAGACGGTTGGTGATTGGAAATCCCTTGCTTGTACTAGAAATACATGACTCGCTTCTTAAAGGATCCCAAGGAATGTTTCTCTGGGTGGCTCTACAAATCATATCCTTGTGCGGTATGAAAACAGATGATGCCATTCGCCAGGCACTAGTGGATCTCCCGAAGGATCTTTCGGAAACTTTTTCTCGTATTTTACAGAAATCAGAAGAGTCTGGAAAGGCCTATCAAAGACGGACATTAGAGCTTGTGATCACAGCTCGCCGTCCCTTAACAGCGGAAGAACTTAGAGACGCCTTGAGTGTAGTCCCTGGGGATGCTGTCTGGAACTGGTCGAAACGTCTTAACGACGTAAATTTGATATTAACTTGCTGTGGAAGCCTCCTTACCATCGATGAAGAGGAGCGGACTATACGACTAGTCCACCACAGCGTCAAGCAATTCCTCCTTAGTGGGTTTGAAGACTCAGCTAGCATACCAATCACAATTGATAGCGCGAACAGGGCAATGGCAAACATCATCGTTACCTACCTTAATTACGGCGTTTTCTCAACCCAGCTATCTAATACTCTAGTTCCGCAGATAATGTCAACATCAGCACCGTCCCAAATTATTCGCTCGACGCCCGCTTTATCCGGCAGTGTTCAGAGAGTTGCGTTGAAGCTTTTAAAGTCTAGGAAACAACCTGGCTTTGACGTTGGAAAGACTCTTGCGGAAGCAGGCAAACTTTTCGATTCTCGTCCAATGGATGAATACCACTTTTACTCTTATGCAAAGTTATATTGGCTGCAGCACATATTTTGCATTTCAGAGCAAGAGCCAGTTACATACAACCTTCTGTGCAAGCTATTTAAAGGAAATGCAGTAGACGTGAACACTAAAGATAAAGAAGGTTGGTCGCCGCTGTCACTAGCCGCGAGGGACGGGCATGAGGCCCTCCTTAAATCGTTGCTCGACTCCGACATTGTCGATGCCGATTCAAAGGACGGCGAGGGACGGACGCCGCTCTCGTGGGCTGCTGAGAATGGCCATAAGGCCGTTGTCCAGCTGCTACTCGACTCAGACACTGTCGACACCAACTCAAAGGACAGGGAGGGGCGGGCGCCACTCTCGTGGGCTGCAGAAAATGGGCACGAGGCAGTGGTAAAGCTTCTTCTTGTCAAGGGGTCTATTCCAGACGCTGAAGATGATGGTGGCCAGACGTCATTTTCGTATGCTGCAGAGAATGGGCACGAGGCAGTAGCAAAACTATTACTTAACGAGGGTGCCGATCTAGACCATGAAGATCATGGAGGATATACACCACTCGTGTGGGCCGCACAAAACGGGCATAGGGCAGTAGTAAAGCTGCTGGCCAACAACGGTGCCAACCTAGAGTTTGAGTCTGGCCTTGGCCAAACGCCGCTCTCGTGGGCTGCAGAGAATGGGCATGAGTCAGTAGTAAAGTTACTGCTTAACAGCGGTGCTAAGCAAGAGTCTACAAGCACCACTATCAAGACGCCTCTCGCGCGGGCTGCACAGCGTGGGCACGAAGCAGTAGTGAAGCTACTTCTAAGCAGTGGTGCTGGCCTAGAGTCTGTAGGCACCGGTGTCAATACGCCGCTCTCGATGGCTGCAGAGAGTGGGCACATGACAGTGGTGAAGCTGCTAGTTAACGAGGGTGCTAACTTAGAGGCTGAAGACGGAGGTGGTCAGACGCCGCTCTCGTTGGCTGCGTCGAAGGGACACAAGGCTGTAGTGAACCTGCTAGTAAACGGAGGTGCTAAGCTAGAGGCTGAAGACAGAGATGGCCGGACTCCGCTCTCCTTTGCTGCAGCGAATGGACACGAGACAGTAGTAAAGCTGCTGCTTGTTAAGGGTGCCAATCTAGAGTCTAGGGGCAGCAGTAGCCAAACACCTCTCTCGAGGGCTTTAGCAATTGGCCATGAGGATGTTAAGAGCGCAAAGCTTGAGGCTAATGATAACAATGGCCTTACGCCGCTCTCATGGGCTGCAGCGAATGGACATGAGACAGTCGTAAAGCTATTGTTTGTTAATGGCGCTAACCTTGAGGCTGAAGATAGCAATGGCTACACGCCCCTCTCATGGGCTGCAATGAGGGGGGAAGAAGTAGTAGTGGGGCTGCTGGTTAACGAGGGTGCTAAGCTAAATCATAGGGATAAAACTGGCCGGACGCCGCGCTCGTGGGCTGCAGTAAATGGGCACCGGGCAGTAGAAAAACTGCTCTCCTCTGTTACTTAAGCTCGAAGCAACGTTAGTCCTCTAGCAACGGACAGCGAAGGGGTATTTGTATGGTAAAAATATATAATTTATCGCCGTACTAGTTCAACATTCCCATGTTCTCCAAGTCCGTCTCGGAAAGGCAATTGACCACTATTCGAACTATTCGCCGTGAAGATCTTTGCAGTACCCCATTTGCAAGACAGATATCTCATGCGATAGCGTATTTCTCATCAAGCATTAACATTTGGTATTGATTACGCATAAGCCCTCTCCAAGTCCCTCAACTCCTCCAGTAAACCCATCCATTCTAACAAATCCATCCAACATATATTCATTCTAAGCCGTCACACCTACTGGAACCCCCTTTCCTGGCCTTGCAAGCGTGTACTTCGCAAACGACCTCGACAGCGCTTTACGACAGCTCAGCTTCTGTGCGCCAACGAAACTATCAACTGCCACAGCAATAGCACGGTCAATATCCCTCGCAGAGGCATACTCCGACAGCCGCATCTTGCTAAACGCCTCAGCAGTACGCATAATAGCTTCAAGATGACGAACCTGCATATATTAGCACAGAACCCAGATACGAAGCAAGAAGCAAAAAGGTAAACTTACAGTAATAGGGAACGCTCCGGTAGCCAACGATTCGCGGCGCATATCAGCAAACAGGCGCGCGACCTTATCCTCGTCCATCTGGTAAAGCTTTGGGCGGCAACGCTCGCGCGCGTACAGGATGTACTTGCGCAGCAGTTCCTGCGGGATTTCGCCTTCCTGTTTCGGCCCGTCGCGCTCGACCTCCATGCGCTCGGCCTCTGTGTCCTCTTCTCCAGGCGCGGTGGCAGGGTGACTGCGGCCGTGGGAGGCGACCACGAAGCGAGCGAGGCGCTCATCTTCCTCTGGCTCGACGGTGTCGCGGACGACGCAGAGGATGTCGAAACGCGAAAGAATAGGCTCGGTGAGGTCGACGTTTTGGGAGAAGGGGAGGGTGGAGTTGTAGCGGCCGCCATTGGGGTTGGCAGCTGCGACAATGGCGCAGCGAGCTTTTAGAGTTGTGACGATACCAGCCTTGGAGATGGAGATGGTCTGCTGCTCCATGGCTTCGTGAATGGATGTGCGATCTGCGTCGTTCATCTTGTCGAACTCATCGATCAAGCAGGTGCCACGATCAGCGAGGACAAGCGCGCCACCTTCAAGAGTCCACTCTGATGTGAGAGGGTCTTTGCGCACGGAGGCATCGGAGTGTCCGGCCCACCAATTTTACGTCGGTGGTCAGGAATCACAATACCCAGCCCACTACCACTACCTCTTGACCCATCGCTCCGGGGAATACGAATAGTCGATCGCCTCGTACGCACCGCATCGCTAATCCTCCTCATCAACCCATCGCCTCTCGGCCTCTTACTGTGAGACCGACGGCCGAAGCACCTTGGCCAGTTGCGAAGACGGCACGGTGTGCAGTCTTCTCGACGTACTTGAGGACTTGAGACTTGGCGGTTCCGGGATCACCGAGAAGCAGTACGTTGATGTCGCCACGGATAGCGTGGTTTCCTTGGCCAGTCTTGCTGACGCCGCCAAAAAGGGACAGGGCAACCGCAGTCTTGATGTCGGTGTGACCGTAAATGCTGGGCGCTATGGAGTTGATGATCTTGTCAACAATTTGTGGGTCTCGGGAAAGAGCGCGAATCTGGTGTTCATCTTCCTCCGTGAGGCGGAAGCCAGCGAGCTGGTCATGCAACTTGACAACGTGGTTTGCCTCGAGGATGGTGGCGAAGACAGGGAAGCCGTTGCGGTTGTTCAGCTTGGCATCATAGTTGTTGCGATAGACGCCCGTAACCTCAATCTCTTCACCGGGCTTCGCCGTGTCAATGAGATCCCATAGAAGGATAACCTCGCGGTGCCGAGGTAGGCGGCCAGCGGGTACTGTACCAGGGGACTCCTGGAGGGTGAGTTTCTGAAAGTTGCGGTAGAGAGTCTTTTCAGAGTTAACGGTGAAGGGACCGCGCGACTGACAGCTCTGGCAGTACGAGATTTTAACCTCAACGTTTGATTCTTGCATGAAAGGTCCCAAGGTAGTTTTGCACTTGGAACAATCAAACTTAACGTATTTAAGTTGGGGGAAGACGCCACTGCGGCGAGTTACCACGCCGCTAACGCGGACGAGGCTGTTAAGATGGTTTTGGCGGAGTTCGCGGAGGGTGTATTGAGTAGGTAGATCGGAGATGCGGACGTGAATCTCGGAGTGGATTTTCTGGTAGTCGGGGTAATGAAGCAGTGTAACGTCCATGGCAACCTCGTCGAATATCTTTAGCATCTCAGACGGCGCGTTTGCGAGGAAGTAAGCCAAAATAGCCTTTGAAGTGCCAAGATGGTCATATGACACTTCAAGGGACTCTGCGTTGATTTCTCCGAGCGTGCGAATCCTGTTTCCGTAGACTGAGGAGCCGTTGTCGTCGGTGTATTCCGTCAAAAACGACTTGAACTCTCTCGCGATTGTTCTCTGAACTTGTGGTAGAGCTACCCATTCCACCACACTCGACGCCTTGACGTCCTGTAAGGCCTCAAGCGTAAGCTCCTCTTCCATCACATTGTCCATCATCTCCTCATCCGGCTCCTCATCATAGCGATGGCGGCGGCGTCTGGGTTGGTTGGTGAGATCTAGTCCATCGTCCTCTTCCTCGTCTTGAAGGAAAGCAGCTGGCATGCGGCGCCGGCGAGCAAGCTCACGATCTCTCCTGTTCAGTCGCTCTTCGAGCTGGCGTCTCGTCGAAGCATCCAGTTCCTCATGGTCGCCATCATCATCGATATCGTCACCGCCATACTGGTCATCCTCTCGAGCCTCGTAGTCGCGCTCAAAGTTGTCCGCAAAGAGATCGATTCCATCTTCATCCTCTGCCATCTCGTCTGCATCATCAATATCCACAATAAAGTCGTCTACAATATCATCATCGTCATCGTCGATGGCACGGTCCATATGATATGCGGGCGGTGAGGACGGGATGATGGCAGCAGCAGGACTGGACGCATAACCAGAAGTCGGCGCATCATCCTCGTCTCTTCCACGTTTGCCTAGGTTTCTGCCTCCTGTTCCGCGGTTCGCGGAGTCCATGTTGGGCCTCAATGGCGAACTATACGGAGTCAGGGGGGAACGGGGTAGAACGTTTAGAATGATGCTAGAGCTTACCTCATGGTTGCAACAATGTATATTTAACAGTGCAGAGTCCCTTTGTTTATACCTGAATTTGTTGTTGATAAAGGTAGCCTGGTCAATGACATGGATGAATTGGCGCTGAGTTCAGGAGGGGGGATAATTGATCTGTTCTGACGCGTCTGGAAGTTTCGCGTATCGCGTGTCGCGTCGACGCGTTTCCACTCTATTACGGTGACCAAGATTGCACAAGGCTGTGGATTTGTCTCGAGCCTCGCCATATTATGACCCTGAATGCATCAGCACTACATCACAATCTATTCCAACAGACCTTCAAGAACACGAATAACTTATAGGATGGCGTCTTTACCAGACACTACTGACTCCAAGCGACGCGATAGCGATTCTGCAGCTTCTCAAGACTCTCAAACAGCCGCTGAGTGCGCAGGTCCCCATTCAGCTGGTATGACATGCGCTGACTTTTGAGCAGATTCATCAACAGCCAGCTTCAACTTGAGGCGGAAGCAAGAGAGGCTCTTCCATATGTATGCATGGCTCAATCTTTTACTATATCTGAACACAAACTTACCGAATCCAGAAATTCGACACCTGCACTAAACAACTTGGTCCGTTGCGCCAGGACCTCTTCGCCTGCATAACATGCAACCCGCCACCCGCGAACCCTTCCGATCCATATACACCAGCTGGAGTCTGTTACTCATGCTCAGTTGCATGCCATGGCGAGCATACCCTCGTTGAACTGTTCTACAAGCGCAACTTCGTTTGCGACTGCGGCTCGACGCGTCTCCCCTCCACTGCGCCGTGCACATTACGGACCAACTCAGAGACGGGGCAGAAGGGCGGAGTCGTCAATGAGCCGTGTGAAGAGAAGAACGAATATAATCAGAACTTCCGGAATCGGTTCTGCGGGTGCGAGTGCGACTATGATGCTGAATCCCAGAAGGGAGTGATGTACCAGTGCCTCGGCCTCGGAGCGGCAAAGGATGGCGGCTGCGGCGAGGATTGGTATCATTCTACTTGTGTGGTTGGATTGGATCCATCGTGGAACGATGAGGCGATAAAGAAGAAGGCAGCGTTGGCAGAATCTACAGCCGAGGAGGGCCAGGGACCGACGACTACAACAGCAGAAGATGACGGGGACGCCATTGATGTTGAAGATGGCATGCCGATTCCACCTGGGTTTCCACATGCCGATGATTTTGCTGGATTTATCTGCTACAAATGTGTCGAGGCAAACCCTTGGATCAAGGCATATGCTGGAACTGATGGATTTCTACCACCTGTGTTCAAGCGGAGCGGCGCACCTTCTCCGCAGACCAAGTCCGAGGAGAAAGAGGTTCCAAAGGAGGCTGCTGAGACAGTAATCGCTTCCGTGGCACCATCACAGAAGCGCAAAGCAGAAGATGACGGTACCGATGGTGACGTGGAAGCAAAGCGAGTCAAAGGCAGCGACACGGAAAACAAGCCTGCATCAACGGCCACCACAGAGCCAAACAGCACTAGTGAAGCAAACTCAAACACCAAAGAGCCACCAACTTGCAAAATCAACAGCCTCCCCACCCCACCAACCGAATCCTTCTCTCTCTTCTTCAAAGACGACTTCCGCGCCTCCTTCTGCCGCTGCCCAGCCTGCTTCCCCCACCTCGCCATCCACCCCCAGCTCCTCGATGAGGAAGAGTCATATGAGCAATCTCTCTCTCACTCCTCGGCCGCGTCTGATGCAGCGGGTAGCACCCTTGGTAGTCGCGCAGGCAGCCTCTTGGATCGTGGTGAGCGCGCATTGAGTACCATGGACCGTGTCAAGGCCATTGAGGGAGTTATGGCGTTTAACCACCTTAAGGAAAAGCTGACGCCTTTCTTTAAGGAGTTTGCTGAGAGCGGGAAGGTTATCAGTGCGGAGGACGTTAAGGCGCATTTTGCGAAGATGAGGGGAGATGAGGGAGGAAAGGGAGAGGAGGAGGGAGAGAAGGCGGGAGGTGGGGAGGAGGATAAGAGGCGTGAGCAGGGAGGGTATTAGGTGGGAAGGGAGGCATTGATGGGGTGGGAGCTGTATGATTATTTACGAACGGGTGGGAATATTGGACGGAGGTATAGGAGGGTAACGGGCCCTGACAGGTGAACCCATATAGTTCAGGTTTCAAGCCACTCAGGATAGGTTGGGGCCCTAATGGATACGGCGCCATTTGTGCCACTTACTGGTGGTTTTCATATGAAGGTATCAAAGGGCATAGAGATCGTAATTTATCAGATCTTGCTCAAATAAACACCATCGTCGAACTTTCCATTTCATCACGTGTACTCACTTCAAGTACCCTATGTATCACCAAGTCCTTCCATCCAAGCCGTTCATCACACGCGCAAACAACACACAACGTCGGCGAAGCCGAAGGCCCCTCCACGTCCCCAACGCCACGCTCGATGCCCCTGACAATCGTCTACACAGCAAGTACCCTACTCCGCACCGCAGAATACCCCGTCCTCCGACTCGGCGGCGCCCTTTCTTACCTCTCAATTCCCGCCATTTTCTTACTGTTATAAGTCAGAGGCGCGCTTGAACTGTAGCCCCGGCCTCCGAATCGGCGCCATCCAATCGCCCCCCCAGCGCGCCGTGCGGGGCCAAGTGGAGTGCGGGGGTTTCGTTCTTATCAGTCACCATCCTTGTTTGCAGATTGGCAAGGGAGGGTCTGGGCTTTTGGAGATATGCGCGTGACGATAGATAACCATCTATGCTCCAAGTCACTCCCAGATGTCTTCGTTGGAATCCAGTGCCATACCCAAAGAGCAAGCGCATATAATGACGGCGCTGGTATATCAGAACTTCCAGAAGCGGCGTGCCTCGTTCTTTCCGCGCGGGGTGAGACACGCGACGTACGACATGCTTATCCCAATCCATCCCATGCCAACTTCCATCCCCCCGCTTTGGACCCCTGCAACATCGGCGATAGCTCTTAGCTCTTGATGTCATGGAAATGGCAGTTGCTTGCCGCACCAGCGCACCCACCAAGGAACGAGCGCCGGCAGGCTGTGGCACCTCCTGAACATCCTTATCAAGGTCCAGGCGCAGATCGCAAGGTAGGATTGGTTAGTAGGTGTGCGTGGGCAGTAAGTATATAGCGGCTCTAGCCCCGCGATCGTGTGTGTTCTTTTGTCCTCTTTCTCCTCTCTCCCACTCTTACCTTTGTCACTCCATCTGTTACGTATTCTGTCCCTTTGTTATTCTGGCATTGTTGTATTCGTAGTAGATACTGAATCCGGCGATTTCTCTGTGATCGCTACCCAGCGTATGAAGCAGCACCGCCGCCCTTCCTCCCTTCTCGAGCTGGACCCCGAGACGCGACAATGCCGTCGCCTGAGTCGCTCCAGGCTGCGCTCCCCTCCAAGGAGGTCGGAGTTGAAGCCCATGACGAGGAGGAGCTTGCGAATTTCGGGTATAAACAGGAGCTGAAACGTGACTGGGGGTTGATGCACAATTTCGGCATTTCATTCTCGATTATTGTATGTTCTTCCCACTCCGAGAGGTCTGAGATTCGATTCAGGGACTGATATTTGGCGCAGAGTGTAATCACAGGTATCACAACATTGTTCAGCTATGGGCTTAATACCGGTGGCCCGTAAGCACACCCCCCAACTCCAGTTGGCAAGACAGGCGCACAACAGCTGACGAAATAAGTGCCGTAATGTCGGTTGGTTGGATAGTGGTGTCCTTCTTTACCTTCTCGGTTGCGCTGGGCATGGCAGAGATCGTGTCAGCAATCCCAACGAGCGGAGGGCCATACTTCTGGGCTGCGATGCTGGCACCCCCGAAACATTCGGCGCTGAGCTCTTGGCTGACTGGCTGGTGAGTTGCTTTTATTTATGTTTTTTTGGTTTGGGTCGAGGCTCTCAACACTGGGGAGTGAGGAACTAGCTGGTTATAATGAGAGACCCACCCACTTTATTCTCATATTTTGCGTTCCACCCAAAGCTGTATTACAACTGACCACCACCTTTCAGGTTCAATCTTCTCGGCCAAGTCGCTGTTACTACAGGCATAACATTTGGCTGTGCAGGTCTTATTTCAACAGTTGCAACCGTCAAATCTAGCTACGAGCCAACCGCCGCTAAAACAGTCGGCATCTACGCCGCCCTCCTCGTCTCCCACGGCGTCGTCAACACATTCGGCGTCAAAGTTTTACGATACCTTAACAACACTTCCATCCTTCTTCATTCTGTTGGGGTGACCGCTATCGCTATCGCCGTGCTCGCTAAGGCGCCCACCCACCAACCCGCTTCCGCCGTCTTCAAAAAATTCCACGACGGCACCGCCGTCGCCGACTCTGGTGAGCCAGGATGGTCCATCAGAGCTTCACCAGCCTACGTGGCCTGCTGCGGCGCTCTCATGTCGAACTACACGCTCACAGGGTTCGACGCATCCGCTCACTTGAGTGAAGAGACTCGTAATGCCTCATGGAGTGCCCCCATCGGCGTGATATCGTCGGTGGGCTTTTCGGCACTTTTTGGATTTTTTGTCATAATGTCCTTCCTTTTCTCCATCCAGGACTTTGACCGCACGATCAACAGCGACTACGGAAACCCCGTGCTCCAGATATTTGTCGATATCTTTGGTCCCGATGGCGCCGTCGTGTTGTTCTGCCTCATTATCATATGCGTCTGGCATTGCGGCCTCTTTAGCATGACGTCCAACAGCCGCATGATGTTCGCTTTCTCACGTGATGGTGGCATCCCACGCTTCTTCGCGCACGTCGATGATAAGTTCCAGTCCCCAATCCGCGCCGTCTGGCTTGCTGCCTTCCTCGCCTTCCTACTTTCCCTCCCATCGCTGGGAAGTTCCGTGGCGTTTGCAGCCGCAACATCAATCGCAACCATTGGCCTGTACATCTCCTACGGCATCCCTATCCTCATCGGGCTCATCTACCCCACGCACTTCAACAGCAAAAAGGGGCCATTTAACCTGGGCCGCTTCTCACGCCCCGTAGCACTCGTGGCTAGCGGCTGGATCGGCTTCATCACCGTGGCATTCTGTCTGCCCACCGCAACGCCGGTCAATAAGGAGAGTCTGAATTACACGGTTGTTGCTGTAGGGATTATTGCTGTTGGTGCGATGGGAACGTGGGTTTTGACGGCGAGGAAATGGTTCGTGGGGCCGTTGAGAGAGATTGAGTTGGAGCAGGCGGGGGTGGATGTAAGTGATCCGGTGCAGGTGGAGAAGGCAGAGAAGGAGGGGGTAGTAGGGGTGAATGGAGAGGCGAAGGGGGTGGAGGATGTGAGCGCGTGAGTGTGATGATAGGGGGTGTAATGGGGATGGAGGATGCCAGTTTGAAAGGGGGTTAGAGGTAAGGTTAAATAGACCTAGACCAGTTGATACTGTAGCAATGCAATTCAATCTCACGCATTTGAAACACCGGCATTACATTGCGGGTTCTCTATAGGATATAAAGCAGAGCTAATCACACGATTCAGTGAAGAACCAACACTTTAAGTGTCCTGGTTATGATGTATGATGTGATGCTCTGACCGCTGCCGGCGCGTAGCACGTTTGCGAGTCATCGTTTTGACTCTTCGTTATGCTTGCCCTTATCACTTCGGCTTCCTTGCTAACACTTCTCTTTCTCATCGCTCACTCTTTTTCTCACTACCCCTTCCGTTTCTCACCATCCTCCTCCTTCCTGTCACCCGGGGTAACGACAGTGAGATTGCCGCCGCATTCCGCCAGCAGACGCACAAGTAGGAAAAGAAGTGGTTTGCGCCTCCGCTACCCCAGCCGTGCACACACAGCTGTCACTCAGGATGCGTGGTCTGTATCTACACCCAGAACGCGATGTCCCGGGGGTAAATGAACACCCCTTCATCCGAAGCCGTATATAACCGAGATCCGGTCGAGAGCACCGGCGCTGGAAAATATATATTCACCCAGTCATTCTCGCACAGCACGACGTGTAACTCTACGTTGATTTTCACTAAGGATATTACCTCTATCGCTGGTGGAGATGTAAGTTCAGATGAAAGGTGGGACTCGAGGTGGACGCTGCTGATCAAGACATTGCCAGTACCCTTACTCTGTGGCGGCGGCAAGCTGGTGGAATTCAAAGAAAGTTGGGGCGGACTATAAATGTATTGCCGCACCTATCGAGGATTGGATCCCAGAACTAATGCCGTGTGGGAATGGATTAAGAGGATATCGAAGTAAGTTGTCATTTAATCCTTACTGTGTACTACTCGGAGCCGAGATATGAGAGATGCCTCAGCGCAGTTCTCACCGTCTCTTCCCATTCTCACCACCCCTCATTCTCACTACCGCCTGCTTCTCTCTGTGTCTTCGCTTTCCTATCAAAATTCGTATAGTTAGTGCTGACGAAACACATATCCCTCTTCGGCGCCGCCTGTTGTGGAAGCAAATTCTGTGCCACAGATGACTTTGGGCGGATAGAAAAGAAAATGGTTATCCTTCAAACAAAGCCAGACCTCCAAAAATGGATCAACTATGACGAGGCAAGCAACCGTTAAGTCGAGGGAGCGTATGATGCTGAGTCAGTTCCCATTTCATTGTTGCAGACTTCTTTACATCATAGGTCTTGCAAGAAAGCCATTCCAGAAGTCTCAAGTATTAGCACATCTCTCACTCACGCACACTCAAGCGATTGAAAGCAAAGATTCCATCCTCATCAGCGTTCAGATTGGAAACTACCTACTGGGTGCAGAATCGCAGCCCACCACCCATCTAAAGCACACATCTAGCTAAAACGGCGAAACGACAACAAATTAAAAATCGGAAATATAAGGAAAAGCTTCAGCCATCATCACCTCCACCACGACTTCAGCAAAAAAAATCCGAAGCTAGGTTCAACTATGGAACCCAATTCCTCCTCCAGTCTCAGCGTCGCTCATCTCCGCTCCGCATCATAGGCCGCGAAAAATACAGAAATGTGGTATCAACTCTCATTTCGTTCCCTTATCCCCCCATCCATTCCATTCCATTCCCATTTTCCCGCCCCGATTGAATGCAAATTTCCCGCTGACACAACACACCCGCAGCACACAGCACACAAAAGGAACCCACAAATCCATCTCCTTCGCAGAAAAAGCTAAACAGCGCATTAAAATAAAACACGAGTCACAACGCTCTACAACTTGCCTCCGCGGCCGGCAGCGGGAGCAGGGTCGTAGACCTGTGCCTTGATCCAGGCCGTCAAGGCCACGTCTCCCCACTCCTCCCACTCCAACCACGTCTCCTCGGGCAACTCGCTGACGCCATCACGACGCGCGCACTTCATGACCTCTCTCGCCACGACAGCCGACGCATCGCGCACACGGTTGATAGATGGGTAAATGAGGCCCTTGGCGATCTCCTCGCTGTTGAGGCAGCCTGAGAGCGCCGCGGCGGAGGTGTACACCATGTCATCGGTAACGCGGGAGACCTTACCCAGGATGGCGCCGAGGCCGAGTCCGGGGAAGATGTAGACGTTGTTACCCTGGTTGGGGTAGTGGGTGGTGGTGACGTCTCCGATCTTTGTCTCGAAGGCGGAGAAGGGCGAGCCAGACGCGAAGAGGGCGGTTCCGTCGGTCCAGGTGACGGCCTGCTCGAAGGTGCACTCGGCCTTGGTGAGGGGGTTGGAGAGGGGGAAGAGGATGGGGCGGCGGCCGGCGCCGGAGGCGTCAACGGAAGCCTTGAGGGCGCGGACGACGGACTCGGTGAAGACGCCGTGGGTGGCGGTCAGGCCGACGAGGGCGGTGGGCTTGACGTACTCGATGACTTCCTCGAGAGTCTTGAACTGGTGGCCAGCGTTATCGTGGCGAGCGAAGAACTTCTTGTGCTCGGCGAGGCGGTCACCGCGGTCCTTGGTCACGAGACCCTTGGTGTCGACGAGGTAGAACTTGTCCTTGGCCTCGGCCTCGGTCAGGCCGCGGCGGGTGTAGTACTCGAGGAGCTGCTTGGCGACACCGACACCGGCGCTGCCGGCACCCATGAAGACGAGCTTCTGGTCCTCGATCGGGATGTTGGAGAGGTTGACGGCACCAATGTATCTGAGTGCTGTTAGCCTGTGATTGATCGACGAGTCAGAGAGGAAATGCATACCCAGCAAGAATGACAGCTCCAGTACCCTGGATGTCATCGTTGAAGACCTTCTTGTGCTTGTACCTCTCGAGATATGAGAAGGCCTTCTCAGTCTCGAAGTCCTCAAACTGGACGACCATCTCCGGGTACACATCGGTCACGGCCTCCATGAACTCATCCATGAACTCACGTGCCTCATTGACGGACACACGCTTTTGGCGGAGGCCAAGGTATAGCGGGTCGCGGAGGTTCTGCTCGTTGTTGGTGCCATAATCGAGGACAATTGGGAGTGTCTTCTCTGGGTGGATACCGGCCGCGGCAGTGTACAACGCGAGCTTTCCGATCTGAGACTTGGCTTAGTACGAGGCGTCAAGGAAGTGGGGATTAATTAAGTGAGGGGAAGATGGGGGGAAATACCGGAATGCCAACGCCGTTTACGCCGAGGTCGCCAAGACCGAGGATGCGAGAACCATCAGTCACCACGCAAATCGAAGGATTGGGATACGGCCAATTCTTGAGGATTGTACGAATGGAATTCCTCTGCTTGATGGAAATGTATAGGGCCTCTGGTCTTGTGTACAGAGTCGAGTATTGGAGGCACACATCACCAATGGTGGGTGTGTATACGAGGGGCATGAGCTGCTCGATGTTGTCGATGAGAACGCGGTAGAAAAGGTCGATGTTGCTCGCCTTGAGGGTTGAGAGGTATAGGTATTTGTCGATGGGCGTTGATCTCGAGTTGATCATCTTCATCGCACGCAGCACCTGGGTGTCCATGTTCTCCATAACGTGGGGAATGAGACCAGTGAGGTTCTTTGTCACACGCTCTTCGGGAGTAAACGACGTGCCTGCAAGAAGAGTCAATTGATGTCGTACGAGCAATACTCCGAGTATTCCGGGGTATTATGGGGTGATCTGGGGTTTTCTGGGGAACTTACTCTTGTTCCACGCCGGCTCGCGGAGAACCTGATATCCCTTCGCCATGTCTTTGGGAGTATATTCTGTGGTTTCTGGCTGAGTTACTGGTGCAGGATAGGCCTTTGTTGAGTAGCCAGCGAGGTGATCTAAAGATGCCAGCTTCATTTGTGCGTCAATGGCAGCTGTGTCGACGAAGGAGAGGGGGCTGGAGTTTTGTCTCTCGGAGAGTGAGACTCGTTTCCTGGAGGCGAGGAGGGATGCCGCGCTAGAGACGGAAGAAGGTGGTGATATAGAGCGGGTTGAAGATGTCGGGGTTGGAACGGCCGAAGATGAGGAGCTATGGGAGAGAGAAGGTGGAGGAGGAGAAGAGGCCATTGAAGAACGAGAAGAATGTGAGTATGAGTAATGGTGTGAGCGAGAGGGAGAAGAAGAGTGAGAATTAGTGTGGTGAGTGGAGGCGGTTGATGATCGTGATGACATGTAGGCGTGGCGGTAGTGCAGGTAGCGGTTATAGTGATTATAGTGTTTGTAATGGTGGTAGCGGCAATGGTAGTGAGTAGTAGTGACTGGAGTAACCTGAGTGGTGACTTGCGGGTGCGGGTGCGGATGCGGAGGAGAGCGGCGAGATAGTTTGGGTCTGGTCAATGAGCTTGGAAGAGCAAGAACGGACCGAGGCGTGCTGCATATAACAGGATTGGGCGAGGCTCGGGATATCACGGAGAGAGTAGAAATCATATTCTGGCGCCCAACGCACAGGCAGGAGGAGGGGAAAGAGGGGGTGAAAGGGGGCAAGAAGGGGCAAAAGACGGGGAATGGGAAAGGCACAAAGCAAGACTCCTGCGTCTTGGAATATGACTGGGGGGAGGCAAATTTGGAGCAATTGGGGTCAGAGCCCAGCAATGACAAGACCAGGACAAGGCCTAAGACGAGACTTTCAAGGAGACGATCCTCCGCAGGTGAGAACGAGCGTCGTTGCGATGCGTGGTTTCTTTCTTTTCGGACCTTCTATGCCTGTGAGAGCCTGTGAGAGGCCGTGTGTGAGAGGGCTGTGAGAGCTTGTGAAATGCTTGTTCGGGTCGGGTCGGGGCGCTGGAAATTGTTTGATGCCCAGTTTCGGAATTTCAGCGAGTCGAGAGTGCTCCGTTAGGGGATAGTAGTGGTATAGTAGTGGTATAGTAGCGGTAGTAGTTTGTTGGGATTGAGTAGTGAGTAAGTAGTGAGTGAGGGATGTCACGGTTGCTAAGACATATACTATGGTACGGAGTCAAAGTATGAAAAGAAGAAAGAAGAAAATATCAGTTGGTAAATAATCTCACACAGACGGCAACTTACATTACACCGGGGGCCGGTGTTGAGGAGTCACAGAGAGCCAGAAAACAGTCATAATAGAGAGCACAAGCACAAATACAAACGCCCGCCTTCTCAACAGTAACAGCGAGCTTTCGTCGGTGAAGAAAAGAGTCATTACCATCTCCATTCTCATCTCTCTGTACGCCGTGATCGGGGAAAGTCGTCTTTGCGGAGTACTGTACAATACTACAAAGTATGGTAAGGTACATGTTAGCTGCATCTTTCCCCAACTTTTTTTTTTTGCCCTGTGAACGGGAAGAAAGTGTACCTTACTGTGCATGTGCATGACAAAGTACCTGCCGAGAGACCATACCGCAGAAATGAGTAGGAATTACGTGGTGGAACACCCCAGGAGGTACTTCCGTCGGGAACACTTGCCAAGAGCAGCGACAGGCTGGGAAGTACCTCACTACTCCTTGGGATGTTCCATAGAAACCCGTTGTTGGGAGATGGGATGTGAGAATACATTGTTAGTTAGGACTAATAGGTGTGGGAGAGACCAGACACTCGGGAAGAGTTGAGGACATTGCTACGCGCATTGTGGTCAGGGAGTACTTGAAACTCCGCACCATTGTGCCCTTTGTTGCCGCATAAATACATGTACCCTATATGCCCATGCGATGTACTCTTGTTCTCTCACCAGCCGGGGAGCGACAACCGGGGAGAGGTAGGGGGAGTTAAGGGGAGTTACTTGGAAAGATCGAAAAGTAATCAAGTGGAGATTAATTGGGTGGGGATAACTTACCATCACTAACAACTACTACTATAGTATACGATGCTAACTCAACCCAGTCTACTCTACAAAATCCCTGTATCCTTGTTCTTTCCTCCTCATCCCCCCCCCAATCCCTCCCCAATCCCTCCTCATATTTGTCCCAATCGTCTCTCCTTTTTTCCCCAACAAATGCAATGCGAGACCTGTCCGAGACCTATAACGTAAATATCGCAAATATCAGAAAATCTCTCAAATATCTCACACATGGGCGCAACCGTGGCGTCCCAGCCAAGCCTAGAACTTACTTCAACCTCGTACGAGCGCTGTACCACAATAGTAACTCCCCATCTCCCTTTCTCCACTTTGACTTTCTTCCTCCACCCTTCCAGCCTCACGCCAGCCCCTCACGCCATTCTCGTCCCCGTCCCGTTTCGGTCATTTTCGTCCTCCCCGTCCCCCCCGAACAAAACTCCACCGCGAGTCAACCCATCTGAGACCCCAAGACAAACCAAGCATTTTCGCGTCCTCAACCCATTCCCACTCCCACACTCACTCCTCATGGCGATGAAACTTTCCTTTCATCCCCCCCGTCACACACGACACATCCTCTCCTCTCCAAGCAGTGACGCCTCCTCCCTGTACCCTCATCTCCCCAAGCCACCAAAAACAAAATTCCCCGAAATCCCAATCCCGCGGCGATCCCCGACCCGATCGCCGCCCCATCCCATCCCCACCCACCACGACGACAAACAGGGGTGCCTGAAACGCCTCGCTCCGGCAGCTTCATCCCCCAACAAGCCCCGGTCTAGCGGTGACATGCCCGGCGAAGCCCGACTTCTCCCGGCCCAGTAAACCACTGGACCACAGCGCTCAGAACCCTAGAGGAAATGTTCTGGACGCCTGGAGCGTGCGTGCGAGTACGGCGTATTAGCAATCCTCCGTTTGTGACTGACGGTCTCTCTTCGGGATTCGTTACAGTACGCGCGCTCGACGCCGGAGGCGCTGTCTCATCTCAATATGCCCCTATCCATATTGCTACAAGGAGCGCACCTCTCCGACGCTCAGGAGTCCGTCCTTCAGAATAGATTAAATGAGAATGGGAGAGCAACGCCGAGCCGGCACACTCCGATTCTGTCAGCCTCGTAGCGCAAGGCCAGCACTGGCGCACGCAGGCGGATATCCGCCTCCATTATCATCATCTTCCTTATCCTTATCCCCCGCCAACAGCAACCACCTGTCCAAACCAAGCCACTCCCCTCCCCATCCCAGAATGCGGAGAGAAAGTCCCAGGGCCAGAAAATAGAGTAACTCTACTTAGACCCCCTTCCCCACCTCCCCGCAGCACGCGCCGACCTCGCACGCCCTCCCGCGAAGCTGGGGAGCTTTCACAAGGAGCTGGTGGCGTGGACGAGAAGGCGCGTCGGTCGAGCATGTGCGTCCCGGTATCGCCCTTGCGGATGGCCATTCACATTCCCATCAGGCCACCCCGCGCGCAGCCCGTGCCTCGCTCGACTCGAGAGTTTACCCCTCGGTATCTTTCCCCTCAATGACGTGCACAATAGAGTGTTTTGTCGGGGGAAATAGGGGAGTGGTCATGCATGTAGCCGCCCTCCTCGTCCTGTATGTCAAGGCAACACGCGTGGTCGGGGAAAGACGCACATATGAGAGCTGCCACGCGGTTGCACGTGTCAACGCTTTTTTGATCTATGAGGGAAAGTGCGAATCCATTAACGAGCGGGAAGGAGCGATGGAGGTGATAGGACGAACTAGTCGACATGCTATCAATTCAAGTAGCCCGTTTGGCTTAGTGGTACAGCGTCTCACTCGTAAACCGAATGTGTCCGATATGAGAAGATCCTCGGTTCGATTCCGAGAATGGGCATCTTTTTTGTCATTTTTTTGTCTTTTTATCGACTGTGCTTTGGTGCATGAGATTGAGAAAGAGAGAGGGGATCGATTGATAGCTGGGGATGGGATGGGATGGTGCGATGTCTGGGTTGGGAGGGAAGGTGCGATGGTGTCTCGCTTTTGGAGCGATGCACGTGACGAGTTGCCATTTCTCACTTCATGTCATCAACCGCTGTCGTTACCCAAGCCTTCATGGCTTATACTTATTTTATTTCTTAGTTTATTATATAAAATCTATTTCTCGGCCAGTACATATGCGCCTCCGACGCTCAAAATCGGACTAACAATCTAGGAGAGGGACAAGTGACATAGAAGAAGTTATTGTGTCTGTCCTTCGACAGCAGCTATCCGCGTCGGTGGCATTCGGATTATTCGGGTCACTCTACTCGATCAGTTTCCATATTTAGGGCGAGCAAGGGCTTGTAGCAGTGGCCTTTCGAGACGCCACAACGGACGACGGAGAGCATTCAAGGCCGAGAGCGGCTGGGTATTACTCGCTCACAGCTGCAGAGGTCCTCTGCCCCATCTATTTGAGAGGCAGTATGAAGGTGAGAAAAGAGAGGAGGCGAGAGGGAAGAACGACAACGGTGGTGCAGCAGTGACGGGAATACTGAGTACAGTGGTGACAGACAAACCGCCGCGGTAGCAGTGGCCGTGGTGGTTTGGGTTCGCCCATTGTGTAAGCTCACCTGTGAATTAGGCCTCAAAGCTACGACGCCTGCATCTTTCGGATCTCGTCAATCTCTTTTGCTCTTTGCACCTTCCGTTGCGAGGTTTAGCTTGCGTTTTATAGAGTTGGCGACTGGAAGTCCTCGCGGAGCTTTGGCAGAACCATTGGGGATTTTTTTATATCTGCCAGATATTGGGAATATTTTGAGGGGCTAATTATTATTTATAGAGGCCGATTTATTATCCATGACATTCCAAACTTCTCTAATTTAATTCCGAGGGCCCCTTTTATTATTTATTGTTTATTATTTATTCTAGCATATTTATTATGAGGCGACAAATATATCCACGAAATCTAAAAACCAAGCTCTCCTCCAATGTAAGTTATTCGTTGTCGAATAGCTACTTGATCATTCAAATGGCCGTGGAATATATCCAGACCCCAACTTAACATTATGTCGCCCCTTTACTACCTTGGCCTAACATCGCATTGGGACTCATGGCACATCCCCGTGTTTGGAACAACATGCGTTAGGTAAATGGAAGATTAAGCCACTGGCATTTCTACGCCGAGGCATCTTCAGAATCAGACACTTCCAGGCAGCAACAATGGATCACATCATCTACAAATCACATAGCACAGGCAAGGAAAGTTTCATGGTTCATATATCATAGTCGTTTGGATAGCAAATTGCTCAAGAACGCCTCATTTTTGTTGGTATACCTATGAAGCACTAGCGAGAAAAAAAAAACAGAGCACAGAAGTCTCAAGACAGCCGTACAGAGATTTACTCTCTGAGCTCGGCGATCTTGGCCTTGACGCGCTCGATCTTCTCCTCCTTTGTGAGCTTGCGGCCCTTGTACTTAAGGGACTCCTTCTTGTACTCCTCCTTGTCCTTCTTCTCGGCACCCTCAACCTTCTTGAATGGGTCCTCACGGATCTGCTTGTGGATGTCCTGGTAGAGCTCCTCAAGTCCGTCGGCCTCTATCTCATCATCGATGTAACCCTGGAACTGGGACTTGTAGCGCTCCTCATCGTCATCGGCGAGGGTCTCCATGTACTCAGCGACGTGACCGGCGAAGATGTACTTGCGGAGGGTCTCGGAGTCAAGCTCCTTGGACTCCATGTCGTAACCGGGGAAGCGGTTCTCGGAGTGGGGCACGAGGATACCACCATCGGAGGCACCCTTCATGGCACCGAAGATGCGGGCACCGGTGGAGGTGCGGGCAAGACCAACATCGAGGAAGGCCTTGAATGGGCGACGAGCCTCGTCATCCTCACCAGCGGCCTCGGTGAGAGAGAACTCTCCGTCAGCCTCCTCAACACCCTGGAAGTCGGCGTCCATGCCGAGCTTCTTAAGGACACGGCGGGCGATCAGAAGACCAGTGCAGTAGGCGGCGGCCCAGTTGGTAAGACCGTGCTCAAGGCCGTAAGCCTTCAGCTCGTGCGAGTAGGCGGAGCAGAAGACCTTGTCTCCGGAGATCTCGGAGGTGACGATCTGCATCACGATGTCGCGGTTGGTGAAGCGAACCACGAGGCGGTACTTGGGCGCATTGTACTTGTTCTTGGCCTGGGTGATGAGGCGCTTGCGAGCGTAGTAGTCGGTCTTTCCGGAACGACGGCGCTTGTACTTAGTCTGGAAGCGACTATGGAGAAGTCAGCAATGCGATTGTTTCAAAAATGAAGGGGAAGATGATGCTCACCTGTAGTACGCGGAGTTCTTAACCAGCTTGGTGAAAGGCTGTAAAGAAAACCAGAGTCAGCAATTTGCGCTTCAGATCTCATCCGAAGCATCTTGCATGGACCCATTCAACGCAGATCCTCTAGATCCACGGAATTCTCGTTCAAGCATGCTATGCTGAACGGTGTTGATGAACTTACCATCTTGATCGATTGGCCGCACAATTGCTGGAATGATGTGTCGGAGGGGCGTTGTCAAGAGAAAGAGACTCTGATCGTGGGGTGTGGTCTGGAAGTTGTGCGCGAACTTTTCGCTTATTTAGGGTGGGTATTCAATACATCTCGAGTTTTCATTTTTGGTCGGCGACGATAACGGCCTTAAATACAGGGCTCCAACAAATAATCCAATCAAGGCTCAACTCTCAGCCGTATATTTAAGGCTCCAATAGAATTAGACTTCAAGTTACACAGCCTTATATATATGGCTCCAATGAAAGTTCGAGCAAGATCACGGCCTTAAATGCAGGGCTCTAATGGAAAACCGGGTAGAGTAAGACCGGCGAATAGTTCAGCCATGATACCGAACCTCGGCATCAAATTGTTCCCCCATCAGCGACCTTGCTGGTTAAGATATTTAGAATCGCCGCTGATGAATCTTTCCACAGAGTTATTCTAGTCATGTCTGAAAATCATCATTTAATAGACCTTGCTCTAGGCACAGTGGAAGCACTCATGGCCGAAAAGAAGCAGCCAAAAGTCATCTTGTTTGACATCGGAGGCGTCTGTGTGAGTTCTCCTGTCATACCATGCCCCGCATTTCAAGACCCAGTTTCTCAGGAATATCAATCCCTGAGTACCTAAATTGAGTATATACTGCAAGGAAGGCATAGCTCAGTGATTGCTGTATCTTTCTGGCTCAAGTCATATCATCAGCATGTCAAATTCCGAAGAAGCTAACACTCCCAGGTCGTTTCTCCGTTCCAAGAAATCTTAAATTATGAATTAAGGAACGGCATCCCTCCAGGATGGGTAAACCATTCGCTCTCAAAGACCGCTCCCAATGGAGCATGGCACAAGCTGGAGCGTGGGGAAATCAAATGCGACGAGGACTTCTTCGCAGGCTTCAACCATGACCTACGTGATCCACTGCGCTGGAAGGCCTTCTACAAGCAGGCCATGCAGAAACAAGGCGTCACAGTGACTTCTATCCCGCCATTGCCTCAAGTTGATGGAGAGTGGCTCTACTGGGAGATGATGCGCATCTCCAGAGCGCCAGACCCATGGATGTGGCCAGCGCTGCAGAAGTTGAAAGCCAGCGGCAAATACATCATTGCCGCCCTCAGCAACACCATGATCTTTCCCGAGGGGCACGAGTTCAACGATGCGAATGAGGTTCGTGGCGTGTTTGATATTTTTATCTCGTCCGCACACGTTGGATTGCGCAAACCGGATCCAGCAATCTATAACTTGGCGCTTAATACCGTCAACGAGTACGCCCAGAATAATGCTTCAACGAAGGGCAAGGGACTCGGCTGGGAGAAGGGGATTAAGGCAGAAGATATTGTGTTCTTGGACGATATTGGAGAGAACCTCAAGGCCGCAAAGAAGGTTGGATTTGGAACCATCAAGGTGCAGTTGGGCCAGGCATATGATGCTGTTGCTGAACTAGAGAAGGTGACTGGGCTCGAGCTGGCAGGAGACCACCCGAAAGTATCAAGTGCGCCGAAGATCTCAAAGGCAAAGTTATAGATAGAATACCCATAGCTCATACAACCAAGAACTTGTACCTAGCTCTTGCCGTTTTAAAAATATTGTGATCCCATCGCCCCTTCCTCGATAGCCACGTATAAGCCAAACGTTCTTTCCTCGACAATGACGACTTCGCCGTCAGTTGCGCCTGCCATGTTGAAATATTGTAAACCGATCATTCCTTCCTTAATATCCACGCCTTCGTCAGTTTTGCCGGCTATGAAATATTTGCGAACTGATCGTTCCTTCCCTGATAACCTCACCACCATCGTTGGCTGCGCCTGGAAAATTTAAGGCAGGGATTAAACAGCAAGGAGCAAAGAGCGGATATGATTAATACGTATCGTGGAATCTTGAGCTTTATCATCACATTTACATTTGAAAGCTTTAATCCACTCTTTGATGATGCCAGCTTTTATTCCAGATCATTAAGGGGTTGCACGTGGCGACGAATGGGCATGGCCAAATTTAAGGCAGGGATTAAACAGCAAGGAGCAAAGAGCGGATATGATTAATACGTATCGTGGAATCTTGAGCTTTATCATCACATTTACATTTGAAAGCTTTAATCCACTCTTTGATGATGCCAGCTTTTATTCCAGATCATTAAGGGGTTGCACGTGGCGACGAATGGGCATGGCCAAAAGCCTCCATCAAGATAAAATCCGAAAATGATTTCCATGGAATCACAACGTACAGTGCTCAGATAGATGTGATAATTACTCATTTTTAGGTCGGACCCACAAAGAATGGATGTCCCCTCAGATTAGGCCGCCATGGTGGGTGGAAGGGGAGGGTTGCTGTAGGGAACGCCAGGTTCCATACGACTCTTCTTGACCATCGTCCCCACTTTGTGCGTTTCGTAGCTTGTAACTATTATCACATCTCTTGCCAAGTTATTAGTGGCATCAAAGACAAAGCGAAGGTTGAGTGGCATGGCTTCCATAGAAGGATATTCGACTATGGCTTGATGGGGAATCGTCGAGAGTGCCATCTCATTCTTTATTTCGCAGTCGGAATAAGATACCACTGGTCGGAAGCAACGCCAGGAAGTTCGAATCTCCTTTAGCCATTGCCCAATGAGCGTTGGTGGGACGAGGAGGAGGATCGGCCTGTGAAGGTCCTTTGGGATTGTCTCCTTGCTCTTTTCGGCATAGACCATTGAGTGAATGAGGGCCACCAGCAATGATTGTTTCGTTTTGCCGAATCCGACCTCATCGGCCAGAATACAACCGTGGAGCGTCAAGTCTCGCAGTCTTCCTGCCGCAGCTCGGATGCTATCAGCAGAAGGATCATCGCCCTTGTCCATCTGTATCAACACTGCCTCAATGTCGATAGAACCATATAGTTTAAGCAGGCAACCGATGGCACCAGAGACTTGATAACTATAGAACTCGCTTGACGTCGCAGACGAGAGTAATCTTGATCGAACGCGGCCATTCGAGAGCGTCTCACAGTCAAGGAGGGGCGAGACCGCTTCACCGATGCAGATTCCCCACGGAATCCACATAGAATAATAGCAAACAAGCTGGGAAAGTAGCTGCAGACAAATTCACTTCGTACAATTCACTCTCTGCCAGCCCGGGGCCCAGCTTACCTGTATTCATACTCAACTCTTTATCTTCACACTTACCACTCCTTATATCAGCAACCCATACTTTCTCAGAGCACTGCATCATTATAACAATCGACTATATCATACTTTATTCTTCCTCAGAAGATAAAATGGAGGTCAAGCGCACCAGCTTTATCGTTGCGTGTATTAAGTGCGGGACACCATCTAAGAGTGTTCTTGAAAAGAGCGGCGAGTACAACGATATTCTGATGGAGGTGCTGCAAAGAGTGGCATCGACCAACAAAGAGTGGAGTAAGACAGATATTGTCTATT
Source organism: Pseudogymnoascus sp. VKM F-3808 (assembly GCA_000750675.1). Lineage (NCBI taxonomy): Eukaryota > Fungi > Ascomycota > Leotiomycetes > Thelebolales > Thelebolaceae > Pseudogymnoascus > Pseudogymnoascus sp. VKM F-3808. Next base: position 27,797 of record JPJR01000402.1, read on the forward strand.
TAAGCTTTAATGCAACGAAGGGATTTCTCCCTAAAGTGAAAACCCTTGAAGACTTCGATGCCGTGGTTATCACCGGTTCTGGTAAGAATGAGCCACGCCTCGCCGCTGTAATCCTCGAGAGCTGACAAAGGGTAAACAGGGAATTCTGCAAATGATATGTATCCATGGCTGCTTAAACTCGGCTCTTTCATTAAAGGTATGTGCGTCAGTTTTAAATTATTCAAAGAACTTTCTAATAATAATTTAGAGGCCTATGAACAGAAACCAGAGATCCGACTGTTTGGGGTGTGCTTCGGCCACCAGATTATTTGCAAAGCTTTATTTGAAGTGAGCATCCTATTAGAAACTGTCGCTGTCTCTCTTCTACTGTCGGCTTCTGACAACTACAGACTTCCAAGGATGGTGCCTTACCTCAAAATCCCGTTGTTTCTCGGAATAAAAATGGATGGCAGGTCGGAATCCATCCGATCAAACTTTCAGCTGGCTTTCTTGCTCGGTTTGGGCCGGTAGAGTCAAACTCTGGTTCGCCTGCACAAATGAGACTCCAAATGGTCCACCAGGACCAGGTCAACGTCGAGAGTCTACCGAAAGACTTTATAAATATCGGAGTGTCCAAGATGTGCGATGTACAAGGGGTTTACCAAAGAGGTCGTGTTCTGACCTACCAAGGCCATGCCGAGCTGAACACAGAAATGGCGCTCGATTTTCTCAAGCCCACTTCAGGCGACGAGAGCGTGAAAAAGAGCTTGAAAGAGAACCTGAAAGAGAGCGCTGATGATTGCACCTTTGGCGCCTTGGTAATATTGAAATTTTTCCGAGAGGGGGTAGTGGACGAGGTGGTTAGGGAAGCGGCAGCTGAGGAGGCGGAGGAGGAGGTTGAGGAGGCGGTCGAGGATGCGGCGGCGGCAGCGGCGGAGGAAGCGGAAGAGGCGGTTGGGGACGGCGAGTTGATCGAAGAGGTGGCATGGGATTCACTCTGCGTTCTGTTCCAAAGCCTATCCGTGGAAACCCGGGGGAGGTGTGCTGGATATTCGGGAGCAGGAGAAGCCCCTGGGGACATGAACAATTGACCAGGCTTTGGGTGTTTGGCGACGGGATATGTGGCTTCGGCTTTGGGTGTTTGGCGACGGATATGTGGCTTCGGCTTGGAACGGACTTGGAACGGATTACACAGAGAATTCGGCATGCGAGAGCGGCGATGATTTGTACAATAATTGTATGGGGAAATGAAGTTTCTTATTCTTTCTGGAAGTAGCCACAAGTATGCCGCGGACATTGAGGAATAAACCCTCAAGAACAAAAGTACGACGAATAAAAGAAAGCGGGTAAAATAAATGCAGTGGAGACATGTAGACCAAATTCAAAGGCGATTTGAAAGAACAATAGGGAAATTAATTCCCAAAGAGACCTACAACTGTAGCAATGAGTATTTCCATACACAACCTGACGTGGACTTCCGACCAAGTCGAAATGGAAGCCGCCGTCGTCGTTCTCCCCATTCACGTGACTGAGATTCTAGAATTTGACAAAGTGGAGTATTACCCCCTTTCCCCATCCCCCACAACCATTCTTCGTCCCACTCATTTCATGCAACCATGGTTGCTCCAGATAATTTCCTCCTCTGCAGTCGTACGACGATTCCTGATATGGTTACAGTTCTTACGAAGTACAGTAATATAAAATGAGAGCGCTACTCTACTATACTTCGGTTAGCCCTGCAGAATCTTCAATCTCGGCAAGGCAATTTGGGGGGTTGCAAAACGAAGTAAGCTTTTCCGGGTCGATAGCGCACGCCACGAACACGATCCCTTGCGGGAATTAAACGCCACCAAATACATCCCGCACCAAGCTCTCCAGCGGCCTGTTCAATATTCAACGATGTATGAACAAGCGCGAGACGCAATGGGTGAAACATAAATGAGAGAGGGGATATTCATCAATTTTTGAGGTGTCTGCGAGGCTGTCTGATGTTACTTCTGGGGCCGAGGACAGAATCTCCACAGCGTACCTTTCTGCGCCCTCTCGCACGTGGAATACAAAAACCGGGAATCCTCTACTCTGCAAGGGTGATAGTGTTGTTACGTGCGAGGAAGCTAACACAACGACCATGGAGGGGTTAGCTACCTTACCAAACTGTTGCCGGCCTAGCCGACGGCAGACGCGGAGGGGATTATATCCAGGAAAAGCAGTGATGCGCGTCTAATCCCTAACATATACGAGTATCCTTAGCCTTTCTCGTCGCACGGATTAAAGGATACACCCATACAGCTTCCTTGATCCCAGTGGCAACGTCACCTTGTTTTGCCACTATTCAAGGATGCATCGTCCTTACTGATAGAATTGAATCCCACGGCTCGTTGGAGCCGATGTCGTCAGTGATAGCGGCTACCAACGTACGATATTGTGTCTGCCACGACGCGGAGAAATTGCGGACCTCCCATGACTGAAGGTTCGCATTTTGTGGGCTCCGTGGCGCGGAGTCGCTGCCACCATCAAACCTCCACGGTGGGGAAAATGCAACATGACCCTTTGACGGCTCCGCGGTAACGCCGGCCATGACGAGTCGCCAAAAACGTGGTTGGTGGCACTAATCCCCGCTTGGCGGGGTCTATCAATCCTACACTCTCACCATTCTCCTATTGTGTTGAAGTACGGGGGAATAGCGTCCGAGTAGATCATCAGGTGAACTTCCACACCAGGCGCGTAGTGCTCAACCGGTGTCCAGGACATCGGTCCTACTCGAGTTTACAACCGATGTGATCCCCACGTCTCCACAACCCCAGCTCTTTCATTTTTCTCATATAACCCCAGCTTCCCCTCAGTCTCGCGCGTCTCTGTTTTATTTCCTCACGCTTCCGAGACTCTTGAGGGGTTCGATTCCGCCGCAAAAGAAAACAAATACGCTGAACTGCGTTCGCCATTTGGATTCTCCAAAATGTATACCGTGGGAAACATCTACGTGATAACGGCCGTCGCCGTTATTGGCGGCGGTCTGTTTGGTTTTGACATTGCTTCCATGTCTGCCATTATCTCTACTGAGCCATATCTGTGTTACTTCAAGTAAGCAAAATCGATATTCTGGGTTTGATTGTTGAGCCAGGAATGCTAACGCCGCATCTAGTCAAATCCAAGGAGACGATCCCAACAAGTGCTACGGTCCTAAGCCTGATGTGCAAGGTGGTATCACTGCCGCCATGCCTGGTGGCTCTTGGCTCGGCGCTCTGATTTCTGGTTTCCTCTCTGATAAGCTTGGCCGTAAGCGCTCGATTCAAGTTGGTGCAATTATCTGGTATGAGACTACTACAACTTCTGCCATCACGGCAAATTGGCACGCATAGAATTCTAATGGTCCGCAGGTGTATCGGTTCTATCATTGTCTGTGCCTCGCAAAACATTGCTATGTTGGCAGTTGGCCGTATTATCAACGGTTTCTCTGGTGAGTAAAATGAAACACGGTCATTGTTATCAGCAACTAACTTCTCAAAGTCGGTATCTGCTCCGCTCAAGTTCCTGTATACCTCTCCGAGCTCGCTCCACCCTCGAAGCGTGGCCGCATGGTTGGTTGCCAACAGTGGGCCATCACTTGGGGTATCATGATCATGTTCTACATCTCTTACGGCACTGCTGGAATCAATGGAACGGCAGCTTTCAGAATCCCATGGGGTCTTCAGATGATCCCCGCCATCCTCCTCTTTGTCTTCTTGCTGTTTCTGCCAGAGTCTCCTCGTTGGCTCGCACGCCAGGACCGATGGGAAGAGGCCCGTGACGTCCTTGTCTTGGTTCACGCAAAGGGAGATGTGGACAGCCCATTCGTCGCCTTGGAACTTGCTGAGATCAAGGCCACCGTCGATTTCGAGCGCCAAAATGCTGATGTCACATACCTTGAGCTGTTGAAGCCCGGTATGATCAACCGTACTCACGTCGGTATCTTCACACAGATCTGGTCGCAGCTGACGGGTATGAACGTCATGATGTACTATATTTCTTATGTCTTCACCATGGCCAACGTCGGCTCTGCTGTGCTACTCTCCTCGAGTATCCAGTACATTATCAACGTCGTCATGACCGTCCCTGCCCTGATCTGGGTTGACAGATGGGGTCGCCGTCCAACACTGCTGGTTGGTGCTGCACTGATGGCAACCTGGATGTTCGCCAACGCCGGTCTCGTTGCCACCTACTCCCGTGCACCCCGTCCCAATGAGTTCGACAACGCTGCCGAGAGCTTCAGCATTTCCGGAAAGCCCGCCACCGCTCTCATCGCCTGTACATACCTGTTCGTTGCCTCGTATGCACCCACTTGGGGGCCTGTCTCGTGGATCTACCCACCTGAGCTTTACCCTCTCCGCGTCCGTGGAAAGGCCGTTGCGCTGGCGACCAGCTCCAACTGGGCATTCAACTTTGCGCTCGCCTACTTCGTGCCCCCTGCATTCGCCAACATCACCTGGAAGGTGTACATCCTGTTCGGCGTCTTCTGCGTTGCTATGTTCATCCACGTCTTCTTCATGTTCCCCGAGACTGCCTCCAAGACCCTGGAGGAGGTCGAGAACATCTTTGATGACTCTGTCCCTGGCGCCATGCGTTTCGTCGGCACCCCAGCGTGGAAGACCCGTGTTAACAGGGATATCCACAACACGGAGAGTGGTAACGTTGACCCAGATAAGCTTGCTACTCTGAATGCGTACCACGCCGAGGAGAAGAATGCTCCATTGTCCGATGAGGCTCCAAAGGTCTAAAACGGTCACCGTTGACTCTTGTTATGCCTTGGATGGCGCAGTTGAAGAGGTGTCTGGAAGAGGAGCAATTATGGGTATATAAAAGGATGTTGAATACCCTAGAATGGTGCGAAATAAAGCGGTTGTAGCTCAAGAAAATTATTTTAATACTTGGGAAAGCAAATCGCTGCTTAGCTTGTCGCCTTAATGCGCTTGCCTGTCATTTACAAGATGCAAATACCATATCTTCTATCTAATTTTGAATCTGTCTTACCCGTGAAGTGATATCTCATATGCTGAATCTGTGGATCTTGCTATCTAAATATCCAGGAGCAGTTTCTGTAAGGCAAGGCTGCGTGCCACATGTGGCCCGCACGCCTAAAACAACATCCAGTGAGCTCCATTCAACGTGCATTCATAAATGCACTCTACCACCGCAACTACCACAATACAGAATCTACGATCTCTTCCACTTCTCCCCCATCCATCCCGCAAAATGTCGGCCTCAAAACAGCAATACGACCCCATACAAGCTCCCTACGACCATGCCCGCACCTCATCCATCGCCCTAATCGAGCATGACAACGTGCGCACCACAATTGCACCCTTCATCACGAATGCCCGCGTCCTCGAACTAGCTTGCGGTTCCGGTTTTTATACCTACAGCCTTATCGAATGGGGCGCCAGTTCCGTTGTCGGTGTCGACATTTCGCCCGTGATGATGGATAAAGCGCGTAGCGTTGGAGAAGAGATAGGTGCCGGGGAAAGGGTATCATTTATTCAAGCCGACTGTACAGTTCCGAAAGCCTACGAGGGAGGGCCGTTTGACCTCGTCTTCGGCGCCTGGCTGCTCAACTATGCGCCAGATCAGAAAGGGCTTGTTGCAATGTTTCGCAATGTTGCGATGAATCTAAAGGATGGGGGGAGATTTGTTTCAATCACCGTTCCGCCTTCGTCGAATCCTATCGATTCGCTCAATGCTGAGGCAAGCGCTCGGCCCGAGCCAGAGGGGTCGGGGTTATTGATGTACAAGCATATCAAGGATGTTGAGGATGGGATATTTTTTGGTGTGCATGCTGATACGCCTGTTGGGAAGCTATACTTTGAGTGCTACCATCTGAAGAAGGAGGTATATGAGTCGGCGGCGAGAGAAGCGGGGTTGAAGGGCAAGATAGAGTGGGGTGTGACGGAAGTTCCAGAGAGATTCTGGACCGAGAATGCACCAGGAGGTGCAACTTTGCGTGAGTTGGAGACTTACAAGGGTATCCCGGGGCATGGGGTTCTGGTAATCACCAAGTAGATCTCTGGAATATGAGGTGAGGAAATACGGGCATAAGGTTCATCGTCTCCAACAATTCCCTCGAACGGCGCAAACTGATGATGCATTGGTGCAATGATGTCGCTTTGGACCGGTGGTAGTAAATTAGTTAGACTAAAAATGAAATAGATTATATTTGTAAATTATCATAGTGAGTAGAGGTTCTCCCAGTTTCCAAAACCCAATAGTCCACCCAGGTTAATTCATTTCACTCATTCCAACGTATACTCATGATTTGCCATCATGTCAATTAGCCACAGCTCCCAAACTGCCTTTCATCCCAATTACGGCCTTCTTTTTGCCATCTTTCTTACCGCTTTCCTCTATCAGATTCTTAGTAGCATCCATGGCGCTATCGTCGACGTCCAAGCTTGTCTCGCCATCTTCCCAGGTCCGAGGTCTTATGACCCGGATGCAAACTTCCAGTTCCTGAGAGTCCTCGTTGACATCAGTCTTACCAGCCTCATCTTGGGACTTGTCTTCTTTGACTGTTTCTGTCATTTTCACTTTCTCTTCTTTCATATCGCCCGAGTCAGCCTCAGTATCCTTGGTAGCCGATTCTGTGTTCTGAGTCACTTCTACATGGTCTTCAACCTTCTCTTCGCCGCCTTGTGATTTATCTTCCAGTTTCTCAGTTGTATCCCCATTCTCTTTCTCACCACTGTCCGCCTTGGTTTGTTTGCAGCCCACCAAATTCTCCACTTCTGCTTTGTATTCCTTCTCCATTACTTTAGCTTTAGCATAAACCTTCAACCCAACAACAGCAACCGCATTCCACGGATCCTTCTCAAATTCATCTTCACTCTCATCATCCGTAGTTTTCTTCTCCTTTTTCTCTTCCTTAGTCGAGGACGGTGTTGGTAACTTCGCCTTCTCAATCTCTGCATCGATGGTCGAGTCGCTCACCGAACTCACGCAACTATCCGTGTCACTTTCATCAGAGTCGTAGACCGGGGCCTCGCGCCGGTTGAGTGTATTATCAGGTGCAAATCCAGCAGATTTAAATGGAGAGACTCCGCGATCAGTATTTTTGCGTGCTGAGCGAGAAGGACGGGATTTATCGCCCGTGGCAGCGGCTAACTGCTCTAGAGCAGCTTCTGTAATGGCTTGGCGGGTGCTGCTGGAAGCTGAATCAGCGCCTTCAGGCGACGGATCTTCCTTATCCTCTGCCTTTGTTTCTGGCTTCTCGTCCGAAGGCTTCTCTGGCTCTGCATTTTCAGAAACTGCCTTCTCAGAGCCTGACTTCTCGGTGTCTGTTTTCTCAGTGTCCGCCATATCCGTATCTGCTTTCTCCGAGTCTGGCTTTTCTGTGTCTGTCCCTGCCGCAGTTTCTTCCTTAGGCTTCGCTATCTCTCCTTCCAACTTCTTCTTTTCCGCCTCCTTCTTTTCTCTCGCCTCTGCTCTAGCTTTAGCTTTCATCTGTTTTACCCTCTCTCTCTTTGCAGTTTTAGCTTCACTGCGCTTCTTCTTCTTCTTCTTTTCCGTCAGCTTATCCTTGTATTCTTTGCGCTCCTTGGCTTTAGCTCTTGCTTCTGCCTTCTCCCGGCCCCTCTTCTCTTCTTCGGACTCTTCCACATGACCCTTAGCATGTGCAAGATCGTAGGCAAGACCAATGCGAAGAAGCTTATCCCGTCGGTTTTTGCAATTGTCGCGGATAACAGTATGGGCTGGCAGTGCGGTGAAGTCGCGCTTTGCAGTGACCTTGACAAGTACTAAATATTCACCAGCTTCGTCAAGGTCAAGCTCAGCAGCCACAGATCTCCGCATGCAGTAGTTGCTGTGAGAACGGATAATATAGTCTTCTTCGCCGGCCTTGTGGATACGAAACGAGAGATCAAAGATATACTGGCCTTCGAGACCTCTGAAATAGCGGCCATCGAGCTGGTTCAGAACGACCACGACGGAAGCTGGTTTACTAATTGTAAAAGCGAATTTGGTGGCGTTATAGTCTACCGACCATGGAACCGTAAGACTTGTCCATTGATGCGTGACTTTCCAGTCATCTGTGAACAGCCTCGTCCGGTCAAAAGTTTGATACTTCTTGAGAAAGTCGTCGTAGCTAATCCAGAATGCGCCGTCGTCGCCAAACCTGTGGTTCAACTTCATCATCCATTCTGGTGTCCATTCTTTGCTACCATCGGACCAAGGCCCTGTCCACTCTCCTTTGCCCCAAGGATTCTTGAGAAGTAAGAGCCGTTGGCCGTCCATTTCGACAGCCCGCATTATCGAATAAGCGTGGCCCTCGATAATGCCTTTGCGTTCTCCCCAGCCGGCAAAGAGACATGAGGAGCAGCCGAAAAGGAACTCTTCATTCACTCTAAGGAGTTCATTTGCCCAAAATGCATTTTTGTCCAGGATATCGGTTGAAAACAGCTCCATTGTAACTCCGCCTGTTAGATCTTCAATACCTTCACCAGTATATCCACCGTCAATAGTTGCAAAATCGCCGTGTGCCTTCGCGTAAGCCTTTTCCAAAAGCGGCAGCCAGGTTTCGTTTGGGTCTTCACACTGTGCGAAATACAGCGCTCCTGAGTTGGTCTGATACGCCTTCTTATATTCATCTTCCGAGCTCACTCTCTCGCGATCCTCCCACAACAGTCTCTCAAGAATGCTTTCGTCATAGTCCGGCTTGGTCAAGTACAGCTTATCATCAATTATCTCAGATCTCCACTCGGAGTCTCTGTAAAATACAAATCCATACACCCCAACGGCTTCATCGCGGGCTACACAAACCCTTTCTATCAATCCCTTCTTGTTCGTCAACGTACATAGAGCAGCCAATAACCAGCAATCGCCATCTTGGCCCTGTCTGATATCTTTGGCTTCAGGACCATTGATGAAAAATTGGGGATTCTCAAAAATATCTCCTACTCTCTTGACACTTTTTGGCCGGAATATAGATTTTTCTCGATTTGGCGTCTTCAGCGTTTCAAGGCAATCGCGCCTGCCCCATTTGAGGTCAAACTCGATGTCAAAATGTGGATCTCTGTATTTCTGATTTGCCCGCCGACACTCTTTCACAATTTTGGCAACCTTGAGCTTGCATGTTCGAACGGCTTCTTCGTAAGATGCTGACGAGGATAGACTCGTTATGGTCCCCTTCGGAGTAGAGTTGCTGACCTTCTTGGCGTACGAGTCTGCGGGCAGGATCGTGGTTGCTAAGAATATAGAAGTTAGTTCTGAACCAACATTACATCCACGAGGCTTTCAGTCTCTCCTGAATACCTTTTCCGGGAGTTTTCGTGTTGAATTTGGTCCAAAATTCGTCAATAATTTCTTGCGGTGCTTGCTTTTTGGTCTTTTTAGTCGTCGTCGGCGTCGATGCTTTTGGTGTCACTATTTCTACTGACTCCCCATGGCATCGATTTATCATTGTCCGCACATCCTCCACGTCTGGTCCTGAGAAGGTGGCCATGACTTCAGATCTAATGTGACAGATGGTAAGGTAAGAAAAAGACTATAACGATAATTATAAGTCTGAAAGGAAGAAATGAGAGGATATTGCCCAAGTGGCCAAAGTAAATATAGCCTTGGAACGGCGGATGGAGGCAGCAGGGCTAGCCTTGACAGTGAAAGAGAAGACGAGGCTCATGGAACTTATGGATAGTGAGCAACTATGCTCCTGCGGCTGCGGCTGTTCCGGTTCATTGGCTTGGTAACGAGCCAACATCCTTTCCCCGAAACAATGAGGCGCCGGCCGCAGTCTACTGACCTTGGGTACTGTTATTGTATGGCTATTATTGGCCGCCTTGTGTAATACGATCCAATGAGTGTGCGACGCGGTGTGCATTGGCGGTAATAATCCTCCTACAGCTGCCTGGAAGTATCGGGGTCCCGTAACGGTGAGCATCGTGCATATCGTCCGTCTCGACACCGCTTACCTGTCACGACTCTCGACTTTATGCACCTCATCCAGCGCGTCGGTAATTAAGAGACTAGTTATAAATAATACCAAGGGGTTATCAATGAACTCAAAGACCGAGAATACATGTAGATACCGAACAGGGAGAAGTGCCGACTAACATATTCTGTGATTGCACACCGAAGGCAGACGGCAAAGATGAGGTGAGCGACTCCAGGCAGCTCTTCTGCCTGGGATGCAACACCTGACCGGGGCTCACCAGCATTTCCCCACCAACTCTGCATTTCAAGGCTGACGGCAGTTCGTATGTCGCAACTATCCATCTATCAGCAGACAGTAAACGGAATACTTCACAAAAATGCAAGGTGACTCAAGGTCGAATGCATGCCACTCGAGTCCACAAGTAAGATGCAAATGTAGCACAGGGAACTGTGAAACGGAGTCCGGTACCGGGACGACCCTTAACAACCTCAACAACGCTACATGTCTTCTGGCATTTCTGGAGATATCTAACCAAAGCGATATGCACGTCGTCTTACCCTCCAACCTGGCATATGGGTGCGGTTATGGAACGGTAGGAAACGTTTCGCAGAAGGTCACATTCAGAAGTTCAGTCCAGAAAAGGGGCTCCGGCGTATTGTATGTCTCCGCATCAGCTCAGCTGGAGACATTGCCAACGAGGCCCTGCGTCAACTAACGAAAAGAAGTACGGTACTATGAGGTAGATCAGCCACTAAACTGATGCGATAAGGATGCAACTTAGGCTAGTGTTGACAGCCAAGACCGAATCAAAGACATTATTTATTCCAGTGTGCAGAACCCAAATGAAACCTCACAATCGCGGAAACACATAGCGCACTTCCGACATGTTGGTGGTTGCATTGGGCGTCGTTGGACCGACCAAAGAATCGAGGAATATGAGAGCGCCTGATCGACCGTCAAATGCACAGTCCACCAACGAAGTCAACATCAAAAGCGTTTGGTATCGCCCCAGCCTAAGGAGGTAAGTCGTAGCTGGGAGGCATCTCTCTCTCCACAGTAATATAGCAATGCACCGAGGCTGCCTTTCGCGAGCTTGAGCTACTGGTGTAGCCATTCAAAACACGAGGAAATATGCGGTCGAGTAATCCAAGGGATGATATTGCTTTGCATGGCGTGATCTCTGCTACTTCCGGCGAGACAAAAGTAAGCTTTCGAATCCAATATCTGGTTCTTTCCATATTGTGGCTGAGAAGAAACACTGAGGCGAGCTTCAAGAGTAAGATATAGTTGTTATATCTGAACGGAAAGGTGCTGGGAATGAGAGTGTATTAAGTATGGCGTCCGGTGGCACAATTCTCCGGCGAATTGGATTTGTTGGCGTTGTATCCGGAAGCCTGCCCAGATTGGAAGGGAGTGAAGTTGCGCGCGGCAAGCAGCGCTTATACAGCAAGAAGCGGTTCTCTTCAGTTCATTGCACGAGCTAATCTGTATTGTACGTACTTACTTCAATACAGAATTTCTATTGGCAGCAAATTTACGCAAGTTTCTATTTCATTACATACCTCTCTTCAAGGAATAACGTGTTTATACCTCGTTGTAAGCCCTCAGGGCAGGAAATTACATTTACATCTCATTCGAAGATGAACTGGACTGGTGGCCGTCTTTCGAGGCATTCTCGCAAGGCCGGTAGCTCCACTACCAGTAAACAGAAGCAGCACTTTGCAAAGGTTCGCAGTCATTTGATGAGTGGCTCCGTGAAGAATGGCCCAGCCAAACGTCCAAACTTTGGTATGGCAGCTCCGCAACCTCACGATGAATTATCTTTCAGGGACGGAAGTGTCAGAACCAAACTGCAGCAGCCAATAGATTCTTTTAGCCATGACCTACGTGTTAGCCACAGTTTATATGGCGAAATCAAACGTCCAAGTAAGTCTTCCGTTTCGTAACAGTTCTCGGAACAAACCTAATTGGGAGAACAGGCAGTGAAGAAACCAGTCGCCGTGAGCAGCCGGGCCACATGGACTCGAGATCTGCTGCACAGAGTTCAATTCACAGCTGCGAAACGAAGCTAAAGCCGATCAGCACCATAGAGCCAGTACATGGGGACTATGAAGTGCAAGACGATATGGAAGCAATACGCCGGAAACGGTTTCGGATTCTTCGTGAGGGTGACTGGCTAGGGCTAAGCATACAACGTCCTCTCCAACTAAAGTATATGGAGCCAGAAAGCCGGAATGCAATTGGAAAACGGAGGAAATTGAGTTCTGGCTACGAAGCACAATATTTAAGAGCCCAAGACAAGATTACATCTCCGTTTGCGCCCAATCGCCATGCTCAAAAAAGAGATATATTCCCGAAGCCTGGTCATAACCCGCCACAGCTGATACAATATGGACTGGCCCCAAGCGCAAAGGGAAGTGTTAGAATATTTATAGGCGGCCGAGAAAGACATGTCAGAGAAAGTTCTGGTAGTGTCGTAAACCGGCCACAGTTTGAGTACGTCCAATCATCATCGTCGTCAGATGTGATGCTGCTTGATTTGGAGCGGGGTGGATCGAGACCAAGACTGCCACATCAACCAAGTTCAGACATTGTGAATGGCTGTGGGTGCATTCCAGAACCAGTGGAATACGGTCGCCAGGCCTCCGAAGATAAATCCATATCATCATTTGGTGACTACCCTAGCTCAGGGCCACGGATTCACCAAATACAAGGGGTAACTGGAAATATGCATGCTCCCAGTCTGCCACAGCAGAACAGCCCGATACTTCAGTTGGATTGCACAAAGCCCAACTGGCAAGGTGCTTCGCCAGTTATCTACCACCCGACTCCCAAGAGCTCAACAACATCACGACTCTTGCGACATAATTCCTCCTTATCTGAGGGCAGTGTTGCTGCTACTGCGGGACGAAAAGGTACAGTTGCCGCTTCAGTTGCCCAAGACGAAGAGATGTGGAGGAGTTGGCTACTTCCAGAGAGTGACGACGAAAAATCTTCTGTCTGGCATGTGGATGGCCAAAGCAATGAACTTTCACTTGATGGCAATAGTACCAGCAGAGACACCACACAGAGTATATCGCATAGATTATCATCCACCGATCAGAATGATCGGGACGACGAGTCTGGTCATGGGAGGGAGCTCATACCCTCAATTCCCAACCATATATCGTCAGCCACCAGGCCACCTGATGGCGAGAATTCTGGAAATCATAATAAAGTGCTGAGCTTGAGAATGACCGGAACGTCAAGGCCTCACGGACCAGCAAGTGACGATATTCAACTGTCCACCAACATCCAAAATGAGAAACCAAGGGAGAAGAGTCGAGATGCTGCATGGGAAGCATTCGTCCTCGTCGAGCTGAGTAAAAATCTTGTAGGTTCCATAGTTGAACCTCAAAAACGAGTCATTCAGGAAGACCCAGGCGCGGAATGGAAGAAGTTCGTGTTGTCAAGCGACTCTGATGATGAAAATACTACTTTCGGCACCGATGACGACGAAAGATCAAAGACGAGTGCTTCTCAGAAGCGTATGCAGAGCTCATCCTCAAAGATATCGTTGCATGTTAATCCCGCAGAGACAGTCATTCACTCGGAGCCGCTGCTTGACAATAATAGTGAGATTGCATCAACAGGTCTTGCGCCCTCTCGATCCAACAGTAGCGAGGCAAACAGAGAAGTTTCGGAGACTTCCATATATTTTAATGGCTCATCACGCGAAGTTTGTAATACCCCTAGCTGGTTTGCGCGAGCTGGAGGCAAACCCTCAGAAAGGATTGTCAGTGAGCAAGGACAATGGGAAGACCCTCTCGCGCGCTACATGCCGCGGCCACTGCACTCAGGGCGAGACATTGTCATGACTAAGGAAATACAGCTCTCTGCGGCAAACGAATCCTTTGAGCGTGGATTGGACGACTCTTTGAAAAACGCACTGCAACTTGGAAGGAGGTATGCGAAACAAGAGATGGAGAGACATGCGAAGCAAGACAGGGACAGATATAAAAATCACGAAAAAGAGAGCCATACGAAGCAGACAAACGAGAGATTTGTGAAGCAGAATGAGGAGAAGTCTGCGAGGCGGGAAAACGAAAGCTACAAGAAGAAGAGGAGTAAAGAGAGCAAGGATATTTATGATATTCCAACATCTGATGATACCGAGGAGGCGGAGGAGGCAGATGACGAGTAAAGTTTTTCGTTACTTACACTCACGGGGTTGGGGTTTCTCACAAATTTGCATTTATTTATGTTGCTGTCATAGTTACGCTGTCACATCTGAGGTAGAACGATTACGTTTTAACTCGCAGCAGAGGCCTTCACAATCACTTATGTCGGCAACAGTGCACCCGCTGTTTGTTTTGTTTATCAAAGGTCGTTGTGATTGCCGCTCTGCAAACTACCAGTCAGAGCTACCAGGACTCCTCACTCAATTACGCTCAAGTGAGCATATGTCTCTCTCGTGATGCTATTGTTGCGTCAGGAGTCAGGTCAGGAACAGCCGCCTGAATAGTGGATTCCAACGTGACTGCCTTGACATAAGAGTGACGCTAAAATATATTGCCCTCGTCATATCAATATTCTGACCATACAGTGCAAGTGCGTGTAGTACATGTTGTACTACGTCTATCCTTCGAAGTTCCATAAAGAGGAGTAACACATCAACCAGGCGATATATCTCATTGTAGTACATGCAAGAGTATATATGTTGTGGCAAGATAGATCGCCATTTCCTCGCCATACCTCACTTTCTGTATGTGGTAATTATCAGATCCCGTGACCTGTCCATTCTCCCTTATCGCCATAAAACGTCACTTTCATGGCGCCTTATCGCGAACGTTGCGGTCCGCTACGGTCCCCCATACTAACCTAAATGGTCAACCATCACATCACGGGAGATACCTCGTTACCACCAAAGTTAAACCCAAAACTACCACCAGCCGCTACTCACATCAGTCAACCACAACCTTTCTGTCTAATCCCCTTCCCTTCCCCTTCCCTTTCCCTTTCCCCCTTCTTTATTATTCCTCCCTCTACCTTTCAACCAAAACAACAACAACCGCTTACATCTTGGATTCTGAATCCACAACTCCACCATTCCATAGCTACTATATACAGTAGTAGTTGGTGCTTGCTCCGTGGAACCCACTTCACCCTACTACCCCAGCCTTATCTTGCCAGGCGCCTTTCTCCCCATCTACTATCTCGGTACCGCTTCGAGTCATTAACTTGAACCTCGTCGACGCCCGCCAACCCACGACGCCCTTATCCGCTCTTTAAACTCTCAGCTCGTGAAGGAAATCTCGAGGATACACTATACTGAAGTACCTCTTTGCCAGACGTTGCACGCAGATCCGGCTGGCCTGATCGTGCAGCTACACGCCACACACCACACGCCACACGCTTTACGACTTTATTGGTTGATAGCTCCCAGTAGCTACCTTATATACGAAACTCAGCAGCCTACCGAAGCCGAACCCATCGCTTCACATCGGTTGTGTACATGCCTTAACGCGAGAACTCGATAGCTTTGGTCATCGTGGTCGGGGAAGAGTGCTTAAGATCCAGCTCATACCCAGCAAGGTACCACCGACCATCCAACATGGCGTTTCCCCAAAGCTCCAGGCCCGCCTCATCGCGGATGAACGACGCATTGGTGGGGGCATACAGGATAGACACTGAAATAGGCAAAGGAAGCTTTGCCACGGTATATAGAGCTCACCGACGGGTATGTGAACCTCCAACCCCATGTTGCGCGTGGATAGAGTCTGAGCCACGACTGCAAGGTCTGAGTGACTGAAGCACTACTCAAGCTTATGTGCAACCCATATACTACCAAGTACTCTTACTAACTGTGACACTCATGCAGACAACCCATGCTCTTGTTGCTATCAAATCAGTCAATTTGTCGAAACTGAACCGCAAGTTAAAAGAGAACCTCAACCAAGAAATCGACATCCTCCAATCTCTCCAACATCCCCATATCGTTGCCCTCTTGGGCCGCCATCAAACCGAAACACATATACATCTGGTAATGGAATACTGCGAGCTAGGCGACTTGTCATTATTCATCAGGAAACGCTCAAAGTTCCTGACAAATGCGGCGACCATGGATATGGCGAAGAAATATCCAAATCCGGAGAAAGGCGGGCTGAACGAAGTGGTTAGTGTGCACTTCCTCAAGCAACTTGCGAGCGCCCTGGAGTTTCTCAGAGACAGGAACTTCATACATCGCGATGTTAAGCCACAAAATATGTTGCTACTTCCATCACCGCAATATATGAAGGGGCACCCTCACAGCCCACTGCTCATGTCACCAAGTGTCGAGTCTCTGATTCCGGCTGCTGGACTACTCTCACTGCCGATGTTGAAATTGGCCGATTTCGGCTTCGCGAGGTCTCTCCCAGCGGCAAGCCTGGCAGAGACGCTCTGTGGCTCGCCGCTTTACATGGCGCCTGAGATATTGCGATACGAGAAGTACGACGCAAAAGCTGATTTATGGTCTGTCGGCACTGTAATGTACGAAATGGTAACCGGGAGGCCTCCATACCGTGCCGCAAATCACGTCGAACTCCTCCGCAAAATAGAGCTGCAGTCCGATGACCTTCCGTGGGATTCAAGCATTATTGTCAGTGACGACATGAAAT
This sequence comes from Pseudogymnoascus sp. VKM F-3808, assembly GCA_000750675.1. Taxonomy (NCBI): domain Eukaryota; kingdom Fungi; phylum Ascomycota; class Leotiomycetes; order Thelebolales; family Thelebolaceae; genus Pseudogymnoascus; species Pseudogymnoascus sp. VKM F-3808. The sequence goes on from JPJR01000402.1 coordinate 44,309, forward strand.
CTGTCATTCGGGGACTCCTCAAGAAGAACCCTGTTGAGCGTATTAGTTTCGATAGCTTTTTCGCTCATCCAATAATAGTACACCCTATTCGTGGCTTGGTAGGTGACGACAGGCCCGAGGAAGTCCGACCGACTCAAAGGCTCGAAGAATCAGGTGCTACGAGCGGCCAATTTTCAGCTAGATTATCACGTAGGGGTGTCAGCGAGAATGATACACGGCCCACTGGGATAGTACAACAGCACCAGGTGTCAAATGTTGCCAGACCAGTTCCTACAGATACGTTCGACGAGGCACAACACAAACCACGGCAGCCTCATGGCACCCCACCACGAGCGCAAGCGGAACGGTTCCAGACCAGCTCCGGGCCATCCACTGCCTCACGGAGACCAGTGATACACACATCTAGCACCGCTCCAAATAAATATTCTTCGAATGGAGAAGCTATGGAAAGGCGCCCAAGCGCTGGCCCAGTTGACATGATTCGTGGCAGGAGTCAAGACTCTCCATCACCTGGATCTTCATTATTGAACGAGAAGAAACGAATTCCCCCGCGCAATGAAAATATGAGGAGAGACGAGAAAGACAAAGCTGCCCAAGACGTGATGGACGCGCGCGAGTATATTTATGTAGAAAGAGACCAGGTCGTAGTTAACGCTCTAGCTGATGAGATGGACGCCAATGCGAGGATGGCAGGGGTAGTACCAGCCCAGCCGAACTCGCCGAGGCCAAACACGAGGAGACGAGCGCAGACAGAGGGGTCGCCATCATCCAACCAAGCTGCAACCTCACCCCCGGTTTCCCCTAGCGGCATGCAAATAGCCCAAGGAAAGCAGAACCCCTACCGCAAACCGTCCTACGAACGCTCTTACGGCAGCCCGAGTTCGGCTACTTCTGCGATCACAAAAGCAATATCAAATGCGAGCCTCAGGCTTTTCGGGATTTCTGGATACGCGCCACAGTTGCTGAGGGGGCAGTCGCCACCTCAAATATATGGCGCGTTTACAGGATTTGCGACTTCTCCAGGAATTGCTGGTATGATCACTGACGGCAAACCTGGAAAATCAAATGATGAGGACGTAAAAACAGGCGATCGAATCGAGGCGCTGGCAACCAGGTCTGACGTCGTATATGGCTTTGCGGAGGTCAAATACAAACAGCTCATCCCGCTTGCACCCTCAATGGACCATGGCCTGGGTGGAAATAATGCGGGCGATGCCGATCTAGAAGATGATGGCCTTACTCCAGATGCCATTGTTTCTTTGTCAGAAGAAGCCCTGGTTTTATACGTTAAATCTTTAACGCTGTTGGCGAAGTCGATGGGGATTGCAAACACCTGGTGGAACAAGAAAAAGAGAGCAGAGGCTGCCAGTAGCGCAACTACTGTGAAAACAGACACTGCTGTCGCCGCAGCCCGTATCAACAGTGCTGTTCAATGGATGAGAAGCCGGTTTAATGAAGTGCTTGAAAAGGCAGAGTTCTCTCGATTAAAGCTTATCGACGCCCAGAGACAACTCCCCGAAGATCATCCAGGCCACCCAAGCAACCACACCGAAGACTCAAGAATGAATGGAGGAGATAGCTCAACAGCCGATGGCGTTTTTCTTAGCGCTGGCACAACTGCTGAAAGGCTGATGTATGACAGAGCTATTGAAATGAGTCGATCGGCTGCCATCAACGAGATTGCAAACGAAGACCTGCCTGGCTGCGAACTCTCGTATGTAACTGCGATTCGTATGCTGGAAGCAATCCTCGAAAAAGATGACGATGAGCCTCTGAAGAAGGTGGACACGAAGCAAGTTACAGAGAAAGACCCAGATGATCCCGTGAACGGCATTAATGTCGATGATCGGGATGCTGTGAAGAAACGTGAGTTTTTTTTCCTAATATAGTCCATTTGAAGTAATTTCTAACTAGAAATAGTAGTCACCATGGTTCGAGGCCGCCTCCTCACGCTCCGCAGAAAGCTGGCAGTCATTGCCAAGCATAAGTCTCAACC
>JPJR01000403.1:0-100437 GCA_000750675.1 Pseudogymnoascus sp. VKM F-3808
GCCGATCAAGGGATGCAGCCAAGATCTCAGCCTCCAACCCCCATTAGAAGCATCCAACTCGACATTAATCCCACTGGGAAGGGCAGGTGCTCAGGACGTTGCAAAATGTCGTCCTTGCCGCCCTATTCCCTATCTCAATCACAGCATCAAACTCGCCAAATCTCAAGCTGCGTGGTATGGCGAGCCAGCACGGCAGCCCAACTAAGATTTCTGTTCCTTGCTTGCGCATCCCCAATCAACTGTTCACACAGTGACTAGGTAGCATTACGAGGTGATTTCGTCGTCACTGCTGGGCTGCTGGGAGAGTATGTTGTAGGAAGGTTGACGTTGAGAATCGCGTGTAACGAGATAAACGCGACAAACGCACTAGTCCCGATTTGTAAAATTCGATGGCAACTTGACGACCTTGGAGTATCTACGAAAGCAAGACTTGAGCTCTCCATCACCATCGCATAGTGTTAAACTCAGCCTCTATCCAATTGTCGGAAGCTGACATTCATCCGCGATCATGGTAAGTTATCTCACAATTGCCACTTTCCCAACACCACTAACATCCATAGGCGCGCAATTCCGAGAAGGCGCAGTCCATGCTCTTCCGCTTTCGTGAAGCCCAAGCCGCAGACCTCGGAATCCTCGATGCAGGCCGCTCGCGGCGACCGAAGCTCATCACCTCCGAAACCTCTATTCCGGCATGCGAGAAGTGGCGTGGACAAGTACTGAAGGAAATCTCGCGGAAGGTCTCGAAGATCCAAGACCAGGCACTCAGCGACTTCATGATCCGCGACCTGAACGATGAGATCAACAAAGCGATGCGGGAAAAACACATGTGGGAGGTTCAAATTCGGAATCTTGGGGGGCCGAATTATATGAGGAGCGCGAAGGTTTACGATGAGGCCGGTCGAGAAATACAGGGCGCTGGGAAGGGCTATAGGTATTTTGGACGGGCAAAGGAGCTACCGGGAGTGAAAGAGCTGTTTGAGGCGCAGTCGAAGCCGAAAGAAGAGAAGCCGTTGGAGAGCCGTGCGGATCTGAGAAAACAAGTCGATGCGGCGTATTACGGATATAATCTGGATGAAGAGGATGGAACGCTGCTCGACTATGAATTATTTAAAGAGAAGGAAGCCTTTGATAATCTTCTTAAACAGGGGAATGGAGAGGTTCCGGAGGGTTGGGAGCCACTTCCTGGGGATAAAGGGGATGGGGAGGGCTGGAGACTGCCGACGTTGGACCAGGTGCAAGAAGAACTGGTTGAAAGGAGACGACAGAGATTGCTGGATAAGCTGGGATAATGGTAGGATTAATGACCTATGTACAGTACGCATTTTCACACAAGCAAATTGTTCAACACTTCAGCTGAGATTGTAAGCAAATATAATAAATCAAACTGCGAAAGTAGGAGCTCTTTTAAGGTCACGTGTTAATTGAGCGACTATTGTTAAACGCTAAACGTCAGATATTGTACTTGGGTATACGCAAGCGCCAAGGAATCAAAACGCTACTACTCTCCATCAAAGCCATCCCATGCAAATAATACATTGTAAATGCTTCATACTTGAATAGCGTCTCTATTACTATTTTCAGCAGTGCTACAAATATCTATACTTGTTATTGATATATCACCAACGGCACGTCCGTCGGGTAGCAAAGCCGACAATTGTAGGTTCCCGGAACAGCCACCTTGGGAGGTAGGCCAATCGTCGACACATGAAGCCAAAAAATGATGGCCAGGCCTTGACGCCAAATAGCATCTGTGATGATGAAATAAGCCCTCCACAGACAATGGGCTCCCGTCATCCGCAATATGGTCAGCCGAGACCTAAAAAAGCCATGAATTCCGCATTTAGCGGGCTTCGCGCGCGGCACTGCATCTGCCTCGTCCTCTTCTCGATCTCTCTTCTCTTTATTTTCCGATACAATGCCCGAAACAGCATATCTCTCCCGGCATCTTCTTCAGCAGATTCGATTGAATGGGAATCACTCACCGAAGCGGATCAGCCCGCGGAAGCCGTCACAGCATTATCTCAGCCGAAAGACTCGGATCAACTCTCAGCGGACTCGGCCACCATCACTCTCATTAGATCCCTGGATCAGTCTCTTGTGCCGCAGGCCGGCCATCGAAGCAAATCCAACTCCGGCCGGCTGATTGTGGTCGGAGACATCCACGGCATGAAGAGCGACCTTGAGCGATTACTGGTGAAGCTGGACTTCGACTCGACCCGTGACCACCTTGTTTGTGCGGGCGATATGATCAGCAAAGGCCCTGATTCTATTGGTGTGCTAGAGCTGTTGATGCAATTAGGTGCGAGCGCAGTGAGGGGAAACCATGAGGACGGAGTTTTGAAGGCATGGAAGAACCTACATGCAAAAGCGGCGTCTGCGGCACAAAACTCGGCGTCGGAGCAAGAGGATGATACCTCAGATGCCGAAGCTGATGGCGTCATTGAGGGTCGGGGAAAGAAGCACCGTAATAGGAAGCAGGGTCACAAGGCACTTGCGAAACAGCTTACTAAAGAACAAGTCAAATGGCTAAAGGACCTACCAGTTATCCTTAAAATTGGGGATATCGAAGGAATGGGAAGCGTGGTTGTAGTGCATGCCGGTTTGATGCCTGGCTTGGAGCTCAAAAAGCAGAATCCCTATATGGTTATGAACATTCGCACTATAAACCCGAGGAAACAAGTTCCCAGTGAGAGTCACAAGGGACGTGTGTGGACGAAGGTACGATCCTTCTTTCCATCAAATACTTTGAAGAGCGACTGACTTGTATACCAGTTATGGAATAAGTACCAGTCCCACCTTCCAAAAAATGAACGCACCACAGTCATATATGGGCATGATTCCCGGCGAGGCCTATCGGTTGGCGACTTCACGAAGGGGATAGATACGGGATGCTTGAGGGGTGGGAAGCTGACTGCATTTGTGCTTGAAGGTGGGAAACGAGAAGTCAAATCAAGCTTGGTTCATGTGAAATGCAAGCAGAAGCGTTAGTGAGCAATAGGTATGGTGGCAGCTGGTGCCACCTGTGATAAGTTAACATTAGACGGCATCAGAAGGCGGCGCTTAACGATTTTGTTCTACGGGTTTGGATGAGCCATCAAAATGGGAGAAATGGTGGAAGCCATTGTAATATTCTATTACGACAGTTTAATATTTAATACATCTAATTTTATAATACAGTTCGGTTTTGTCGTAAATCGTATCCCATATCCGAATTGGGTGGGAGAAATCGATCGCATGGAAATTATGCCCATCCCAGACTCTAATCGTACTATACAGTTGCGAATCCTTCTAGCTTGAGCACTGGCACTATGCTTTGCCTTCCAAGAATTTCGTCTTACTCCTTTGCCTCTGCAAATCTTTCTTCGCCTTCTTCGCCTGACTCAAACTCGTTCCCACCTCTTCCTGCATTTTTTTTGCAAGCCCGTCCTCCTCGACCTCATCGAGCACGAAGCATCCCAGGTTCCCCTGTCGCCAACGCTGGATCAACCACAGCGCCGCAGCCTCGATGTCCGGCACTCCGCCTTTCTGTAGCCGACCAGTCTTGTGGCACACGGCATTAAGCATCTCAAGAACATCATTCGTCGGCTCGCAATATTCGCGATAGACCTTAGGGTCGTGTTTGTTGATATGGAAGAGGAGATAATCCACGAGCGTGGTGGGTGCGATAATAGTGTCCTTAACGCTTCCGCATAGCGCCAGCTTGAGCATGCTCTCTGGATCCGGCACGAACGGCACAAAGACTCCAGGCGTATCGACGAGATACACGCCCTCTGAGCCGGTCTCGGGATCGCGGTCCACAATCTTAACCCCCGACGCAATTTTGCGCGTGATCCCCGGCTGCGCTCCCGTATATGCTGCCTTGCCACGATTGACACCTTCCATGCGCAGCGCATTTAGGAGCGAAGACTTGCCCACGTTCGGCATGCCAACAATGAGCATGCGGCTCCCTGTTAAGCTATCCAGCTCCTGGGCATGCTGCTTCGCAAACGCAAGCACAGAGCGCACGTCCTTCTTTGACTTGTGATCCGAGAAGAGAACTTGCTGTGGCTTGTGCCAGTCTTTGATTATAGCCTCGCGCGCCTTGTCCGCGGGTCGGTTTCGACTCCCGAGATCGCGTTTGGTGTAGACGACAAGTCGTTGGCGGCCGGCGAGGGAGCCTTCGAAGAGGGGATTGCGCGAGGTGAGGGGGACGCGGTAGTCTCGGCATTCGATGATGAGGTCGATGTGCGAGAGCATAGTGACCATCTTCGAGAGACCGGCAGCATGATGGCCAAGGAAGTATGAGCGGGGGAGGTTGAGGTTTGGGGGGAAGACGGCGCGCGGGACGAATGAGGATGCCATCGTGGCAGGTTGTGCTTGTCTACCGGTAGACACCGCTGGACATTGTTTCTAGCTCCTTAATAGTGAGCAGTTAGGATGTCGAGTGGTGCACTCTGGGTTGTCGTTGAGGTTGAACTTTCGTGGTTGATGGTAGGCTAGACAAGGCTGAGGGTTCGAGAAAGTTGCTCGCCGAGGGTCCGAGCGGCAACCAATCACAAAAGGTTCAGACTTCCCGCCCATGTCTCGATCTCAATTCGGGGGTATTGGTTAGCTTAATGGAGGAAAAGATAGACGATAGAGAATTGACAGTAATACAAGGCAGCATAAAGAATTTATTGAAAAGAGCTGCTAATTATTGAGAACTATTTATTCGCTGTGAATTGTTCTATACACCAACGGGAAAAGCTAAACTAGCCATTCCAGAATCCTGCACAATTCTACAGCTCCCAGTATCATGCAATCAAAAATCACACTGATACGTTACACCGCCCAGAACATATCTACCTTAACATCCTCCACCTTAGTATGCCACCCCGGGAACCTCGCCCTTGCCCATAGAGTCACCACGTCTCCGACCTCCAAACTACGAACGAACTCGCCGTTTCCTGTAGCTTTACCGCGGCCGGCCTGCTGCAGATCTTCCGCATAATCAGATTCAGCGTCGATGTCATCATCCCAACGCCATACGATTTCATAGTCCTTGGCCTCACTTGTCGCAGTCAGGTTCTTCTGCAGCGTATTGTCATGTGGTAGGAACGGGTGATCTAGCTTAACCGCTGGCGGCGTCTCTCCCAGATCATACGACGACTGGCTGCTTGTTGGCTCTCGGTCCTTCTTTGGCGGGGGAACTAAAGACTCCAAATTCCAAGCCAGCGTCTCCTCCACTTTCTTTGAACTTACTTCCGACTGTTCCCTCCCTGGATGAGGTAATTCTGTAGTCTCATCAGCATCGACGGCCCTTGCCCGCTCCCTTCCAACATCTAGCCATGTAAACGACCCGTTATACGTCCCGCGATGTTCGTGCTCGCCGCCCCACCCTTGGTCGCACGATCGGAACCGAAACACAATCTTTCGACATGGGTGGGCGTTGCGCGGCTGTGAGGCTCGCGCCCATGCTGTATAAAGGGCCGCAGTTGCCGCCTTCGAAGCTTCGGACTGAGTGGGTGGAAAGAGGTGGGGTATCATTCTGCCCTGGTTTACTGGGCCAGGCGCACGGATAGGGTTTGTGGAAGGGGAGCTTTGAAGGCAGCCGAGAGGGAGAGTGCGGGTCTTGGGCTGTTAGCAGGATACGGATGGACGAAGTGAGAGGGGCATACTATGAAATAGTCTTGGATGTTTGAGCGACCCTGCGCGCAGGCGGGATTGACGCCAGGATGCACGGCGGACGTGTGAGGCCAGTACTCCGCATAGTCCATGATCGTGTCTGTGAGCTCGAGGGGAAGAGAGAGGGCCTGGAGGATTGCTTTGACCGTAAAGACATCGTCAACAGTGGGGTAAAAAGCAGGTTTGGCTGGAGGAGCGCTGAAGGGATTAACAGATTGTAGGCTGGAGGAGAAGGCCGTGAGAAAGTTGGGGAATGCCATGCTTGCTTAACGAATGGATCCCCGTGTCAGTACAGTGTTTCGGTGATCTAAAATGGCGAAAAGTAAATTATGCGATGGTATAGTGATCTAGAAACGTTGCTACCTCTAAGCTATTTGTTTACCTTACCGAATTACCGAATGTCGAACGTGGAGTATCGAGAATCAGTGGCGAGGTGGTGACGTCTCCCCCCGTTCTCCGCGCTTGTCTGGATTCCAGGCTTCCATCTGCTCTGCTTAAAATACGCTAAATGCGGGAGCAGCCGCTGTCTAAACCATATCTAGAATTGGTGCACGTGAAATCACGTCATGTTCTACGATAGTTCACCGCCTCCGGTTTGGAGAGTTCGAGGTTTCTGCCATTTTAGCCTTGGTGGTTGTTGGTGACAAAGCCGACCGTCGGAGCTTCAACGCCGACGTCGTCTTTTAAATAGTCGTTGCCGTGGTCAACTTATCTGAGGCTTACCGGCAACGAGTATAGCGAATTATGAGTGCCTCAAGAGCGGCGGTGTCCGCGACACGGATAGCTTCAAAACCAGTCAAACCTTTCTCGAGATCATGGGGTCGACCACTCTCAGCGGCGAGACCACATATGTCTGCGGCGGCTCCAATCTGCCACCATTCCCCAAGACAGCTTCACACCCAGACGCCAAGGCGATCAGAGGCCCCGGCGGCGACAGACGCCTCGAACCCGGCAATGTCGTTTCCATGCCTTGACGCTCTCGAGAGCAAGACCGCGACTCTGGAGGCTCGCTCTCTGGCCAGCGGCCCCGAGCCTTCCTATACTAGTGGCGCAACTGAGGTCTACCACTGCAAAGACCCTCTGCTGCTCGATTGGGGCGGTGTGCTGCCAGAATTCAACATTGCATACGAGTCTTGGGGAGAACTCAATGCGGACAAATCGAATGCGATTTTGCTTCACACTGGCCTGTCAGCATCCTCGCACGCGCACTCGACAGAGAAGAACCCGAAGGCGGGATGGTGGGAGAAGTTTATCGGGCCAGGCGGGTGCCTTGATACCAATAAATACCATATCATCTGCACAAATGTCATAGGTGGGTGTTACGGCTCCACGGGACCAAGTAGCATTGATCCGGCAGACGGGAAGAACTACGCCACCCGCTTCCCCATACTTACCCTGAACGACATGGTGCGCGCCCAGTTCCGCCTCCTCGACGGCCTTGGAATCAACCAGCTCTACGCCAGTGTCGGTGCTAGCATGGGTGGCATGCAGTCCCTCGCAGCGGGAGTACACTTCCCTTCCCGCGTCGGTCGCGTCGTTTCGATTTCCGGCTGTGCGCGCTCGCACCCCTACAGCATTGCGATGCGACACACGCAGAGGCAGGTTCTGATGATGGACCCGAATTGGGCGCGGGGTTACTACTACGACCGGGTGCCGCCACATGCTGGGATGAAGCTGGCGCGTGAAATCGCGACGGTAACATATCGCAGCGGACCGGAGTGGGAGCAGCGGTTTGGGAGGAGGCGTGCGGACCCGAGTAAACAGCCAGCACTATGCCCCGATTTCTTGATCGAGACGTATTTGGATCATGCGGGAGAGAAATTCTGCCTGGAGTATGATGCGAATAGCTTGCTTTATGTGAGCAAGGCCATGGATTTGTTTGACCTGGGCGCGGAGCACCAGCATGCAACTTCTTTGAGGAGAGCAGAGCGGTCAGATAGCCTGGAGGCAGCTGGGGGTGACTTTTCTTCGTCGACGTGCAGCTTGGATTTGCCTGAGACGCCGTACGTCGAGCAGCCTGGCCAGACTCCTGTGGACCTCAACGGGCCCGTAGCGACGTCTACTGCTCCTCCTGCGGACTTAGTGAAGGGGCTACAGCCGATGCGAGACATACCCACCCTTGTGCTGGGCGTGGCGAGCGATATTTTGTTCCCAGCTTGGCAGCAAAGGGAGATCGCGGAGACGTTGAGGAGCGGGGGAAACAAGAGGGTGACTCATGTGGAGCTTGGTGAGGACGCGAGCTTGTTCGGACATGATACATTTTTGCTGGATCTCGAACATGTGGGGGGAAGTGTGAAGAGGTTTCTCGGTTGAGGGGGTTGGAGGGGTTGGGGATGGAGGGTGTGGTGGGCTAGATGTATATGTGTGCATGTGAGCCGTTCGGCGTTTGGCGGCGGGAATCCACAAGTGGATATCCGTTATTGATGTTTGGCCAGTTACAGTTTGTTTTGTATCAATACCATATGGGATATAGCTATGTCTTACGGGGATAGTACCCAGTCGTGACGACAAAACCTGGCAGCACACAAGACACGGTCTCAGTGGTGCCAAGAACCCTCACTGCATATCTCGTGTTTGTATACTTCATTAATAATGAAGTGTATATGTATATGCAATCAAGAGATCAAACACCTGCGTGGGTATTTCTCGGCATTTATTAGCAGTACACTTATAGTTTTAGTGCACATCATCGTGCACACCGGTTTTCTCATATTGAAGCTATTTAAGCTGCATGCGGGGTTAGAAACCGGGGAAAGCTCGCTGCTCGGGCCATCCCAGCCCCGGACCCTGGTCGCATGACATCAAAACCAACAACATCAACAATCAAGTGAGACCACTTACTCGAGTAGTATCAACTTATTGACCTATCAACTTATACGAAAGAAGATCCCCAGATATCCATGGGCGCATCTCATCCAGTACTTCACATTTCCATGTCTACCGCATACCTCCCCACAAGGTGTCTGGCCTAGAACCCCGATGTGGGTTGTTCCCCGCCTGTGATCGTCCGTATCATGCGAGCGACGAACACGAGGCTTACATTTTCAAACACATCATTTATGAATGTCTTCGCTTGATTGATTGCACAGTACATCGGACCGTTACTGTGCACAAAGAGGTCAGCGGTTCCACATCCGACGTCCCACATTTCCCAGGCGCTGCTTTATTCTACGCGTTATCTTCCGTCGGTAGTTGCTCCGTCGGAAATAGGAAAGGCTGTGTGGCTGGAGCTACATAAAAGCGGGTGGCTTCTAGACATCGCCGCTATTCCGCGTCACCGCCAGTCGCGAGCTCGTATCGACAGTTTGTCTGTTGCCCTTCCCTTGGCACTGGACTTGGCTGGTGAATGGTGTCCTGCTGCCTCGTTACATGACGCCCTATAAACCGGCATGGACCTATCACCTGCTGCGTATTTACCTCCCGAAGACCTTGCTACCCCTGGAAGGCTGCCAGCAAATCCGCTTGCTGTCAGATGAGCCGTGCCGTTATGTTGCCCCTCCCGCAGCTTCCCCAGATTGTGGCGGACGCCTCCTCGGCAACATGGGAGCAAGTCAGGTATAAGACAGCTGCAGTGGTCTTTCCTTCTGTGAATGGCAGATCCCTCTTTTTCGAGTGGATTGGTGATTTATTATCCTACAACATGGCTTATCTACGTCTAGGAAAGTTCCTAACTGCCCTGTTATCGTTATTCTTCGTCGCCAGTGCGCAGAGCTCATGGGACCATGCACTGTTTACAAGCAGCCCCCCGGTCTATCCAAGCCGTGAGTCCAAAAATTTAACCATATGCGTTTGACCCCGTTGACAAGACTTAGCTTCTTCTGATGGAATTGGATGGGAGGCTGCATTTGCGAAAGCACGCACGTTTGTTGCGAACCTAACTCTAGATGAAAAGGCTGGTCTCCTCACAGGAAATATTCGTGGCCCATGCGTTGGTAAGAATCGCCCAGATGCAGCTCCTGGCCAATGTACTTACATACCTAGGCAATCTCGTACCAATTCCTAGACTCGGTTTTAAGGGCCTTTGCATGCAAGATGGCCCCGCAGCTATTCGACAAGCAACCTTCGTATCCGTCTTTCCTGCTGGCCTGACTATTGCCGCAACATGGGATCGAAAGCTCATGAACACACGGGGTTCATACTTGGCAGCTGAGTTTAAGGCTAAAGGAGCACATGTTGTTCTTGGACCTGTAGCTGGGCCGTTGGGCCGTTCTGCATTTGCTGGAAGAGGATGGGAAGGTACGTTTTTAGCTGCCTACATTGATATGAGGGCCTAGGTATACTGATGCGTTAATAGGTTTCTCCCCTGATCCATATCTCACGGGAGTAGCTATGGAACAGACAATCTCTGGAATTCAAAGTGTTGGCGTGCAAGCCAATGCCAAACGTACGCCGATAATGATTCTGACATAAAGAGATGAGTTACTAACTAAACTCCCCAGACTGGATCGGCAACGAGCAGGAGACCCAGAGAGTTCCCTCGAACAATGGAGGCGTAAAAATCGAAGCTGTTTCCTCCAACATCGATGATAGGACCATGCATGAGGTGTATATGTGGCCCTTTGCTAACGCACTCCATGCTGGAGTTGCGTCGGTGATGTGCGCATACAACCGTCTTAACGCATCCTACGCGTGTCAGAACTCGAAGATTCTGAACGGCTTACTCAAGGATGAACTTGGATTCCAGGGATACGTCGTCAGTGATTGGGGTGGAACTCACTCAGGTGTTGCGTCTGTCAAAGCTGGTCTTGACATGGATATGCCAGGTTCGATCAATTTTCAGGCACCGGGCCCTTCATATTTTGGGGGAAATTTGACGATTGGGGTTAATAACGGTTCCTTAACGATGGATCGAATCGACGATATGGTGCACCGCGTTATGACGCCTTACTTCTTCCTGAATCAGGACACAACTTACCCGTCTATAGACCAGTCATCGGCCCCACTGAACAAATGGGGAATTCACCCTTACCTCCAATCCTTTATTTATGGCGCCAAGGCCAACGTTGATGCACGCGGAGCGCATGCAAAGCTCATCCGCGATGCAGCAGCTGCAGGAACAGTGCTTCTTAAGAACGAGGGAAACATTCTTCCCCTAAAGGCCCCAAAGAATATAGGAGTATTTGGAAATGATGCTGGCGATAACATCGATGGTGTATATACCCTCAATGCCATCCGTGACCATGGATACGAATATGGTACTTTGGCGATCGGAGGAGGTTCAGGGTAAGTTCCAGTTCTGTCATTTTGAAACTAAACTAATACCCGTAAAGAACCGGCCGACCTACATACGTTATCACACCGATGGATGCGATCAAAGCACGGGCAGCTGCTGATGGAGCTATCGTTCAATTCATTCTCAACAACAATTACTTAGCCAGCGATCCCAACCTCGCTTTCTCCACATTCGCCCCATCCCCTCCCGACGTTTGCCTCGTATTCCTCAAAACATGGGCCACTGAAGGTTCCGATAGGACTACCCTCGAAGCTGATTGGAATAGCGCGGCCGTCGTGAAGAATGTCGCCGACCGCTGTCCTAACACCGTCGTAATCACACACTCCGGGGGGCCAAACACCATGCCCTGGGCATCTCACCCAAATGTCAAAGGAATAATCGCTGCTCACTTCCCTGGCCAAGAGAGTGGGAATTCAATCGTTGATATCCTTTACGGCGTTGTTAACCCGAGTGGCAAGCTGCCATACACAATCGCCAACTCGGAAGCCGAAGACAAGTTTGCGCCTATTACCGATTCCCCAGAACTGCGAGCTACCACAGATCCAAACGCATGGCAGTCTGATTTTCAAGAGGGGCCGCTGATTGATTATCGTCATTTCGACTACTACAACAACAGCGTGTTGTACGAATTCGGTTTTGGTCTGTCATACACCACATTCGGGATGTCGAACCTTGAAATCGCCAAGATCGACGAGAAAGTCACGGCTCGTGCACCGGCTGCGAAAACACAGCCAGGGGGCAACCCGAATTTGTTTAAAACGGTGTTCCGTGTTACAGTTGCCGTGAGCAATACTGGCACGGTGGCTGGAGCTGCTGTACCACAGCTATACCTCTCGTTGCCCCCAGTTGACGGGATTACCCCCTCATCGCTCAGAGTGTTGAGAGGTTTTGAGAAGATAGTCCTTAAGCCAGGTCAGACCGAGACTGTGACGTTCAACTTGATGCGGAGAGATGTGAGCTTTTGGGACACAGCAAGTCAGGAGTGGGTTATTGCGTCTGGGGAAATCGGTGTGCATGCTGGGTTTAGTAGTAGGGATTTCAAGGCTGAGGGGAGTTTCACGCCGCTATGAGGGAGGATCATTGAGTCATTGGGATTGTATAGGTCGCAAGGAACATTGTTGCATATATTTTGGGTTATGGCGTTAAGGAGGTATAGGGCTGAACAAGGTATGCTTTGGGGTGCGAGGACATTGGCAGATAGAGACAGACGGTCGGTACAGAAACACAATAAGAAGCACATTGAAGCATACTTCGAATTTGTCTTGCAAATAAGCGTGGCCCTTTCTTTGAGGCCGTTTCAGAACATCATTCAAACACTCGACAACGGAGATTGACACTGTAAACACTTAAGACTGATTTTCCTGCTGTACTCAACTTGTCAACTTTCTCACCCAAGTTACAATTTCGTGTCGCAATTTCTTTATTTTTAATCAATACTTGGATACACCGTCGTGGTCCGCGCTGTGACAAATATCGTATAATCTTCATGAATGGTATTCGTTGTACTCTGCAGTTAAATAACATTAGCTCCGTTTATCATCTGAAAACGACACATAAATAAAAAACAATATACTTACAACAGTCCCAAGCCATACCGGAACTGAATGCGTGGTAGTCTCCGTAGTCTCGGGCCAAGCAGCAGTGACGAGGCACGAGCATCCCCACGTAAGGAAATACCCAGCTGCCCATGCATAGTCCGAACTCAGATAATCGGGGAAGTGAGAGATGTAACGCTTTTGGAGCGAAGCGTCATCTACCACGGGAGGCACTGGCGCGGCAGTTATCATGGGGTCGCGAGGCTTGGGTGCTTCGGTTCGCGGAGTGAGGGGCTGAATCTGGGGTTCACACTCGCTCTAATGGAGTATTGTCAGCGACTTTTTTTTACACAACTCCCAATGAAATAGTGTATGGAGAAGAGCATCGTGGGACGTACGGGTAGAAACTCAGGACAATTGCGATCATACCAGCCGTATGCACTTGGAGTGGCAAGAGGTGTGGGAGGATGTTCAGCGCGGGTGCCGTTGATGCCCAGATTCTCACCGAAGAGGGAACAGTCGATGATATCCCCACCTGTGCTAGAACTCTCAATGAGGAAGCTGTGGCACGCGGCGTCTCCCAGGCATCTTTGGTGGCAGGTTTCGACGTCGACAAATCTGATGGTATCCTGGGGAAATATTGGCCGCATGTCGCTGGCGTAGATTGTGTGGTGGAATTCAACACCGCAGACCTGACTTTGCGACGGCTTTGGGCACCAGACGGTAGACGTAGGGTGGCTATTGCCCCTGTTAGTATTTATAGAGCAACCTCGGGTGGAATAATGCAAATTCGCCTTTCCTACTTACTCATAGTCCGTGACAGTTGTATAGTGATAAACCCATGTGTTCTCCGAATTAGTTTTAGTTGCTGAATATGTAACCAAAATTGTAGAAGTAGAAGTCTGCTGCAGTAACTCAGAACAGTATGCGGTGGGGGTATATGTCGTTTCTGTAGCCGGCCTAAGGGGCGGATTAGCAACTCTTATAAATAGACAAACATTCAGATATGGCAGCTTACGGGTTCACCATGCTGCTGACAATCGTCGTAAGCCAAGCTTCCTCTGTGCACTCTGGTATTCGTTAGCAGTAGATCATTTGTCCAGTAATTCAGTAGGCACAACGCACCTGGTCCAGCACTCCATGTGCCTTTGAAGCATTCTGACTTCCATTGTCGCCCACAAGCATCGTCTCTCTTTATAGGAGTTGCATCTTTTCTGGCAAGAGGAGAATCTGTTATCTGAGGTCCTCCTGGAAGGGCAGATATGAGATGAACTAGACCAATAAGAACCATGAGATAAGACATGATTCTGACGAAAGGACGGAGATCTTAATCTTAGTTGGCGATTGATCTCGTTGATCTTGAGAGACTTTGGCTTTTAGAGCTGGCAGCCATTGCCTTTTAAAGCCAAAGGCGGTTTACTTATGTATGTAGCTATTCCCCTGGGATGTGTCCGTAAATCAGCGCACATACTGCCCCATCCTTGTGTCAAACACGTGAAATTCCATCGGGGTTATTTACAGATGAGATTTAATATATGATGTTAGCATTACACCACTCAGAGAGCTATCCCGGAAGTAAGGTTTATTTATTTCCCGGCTAGGAACCATGAACACAACGGGTTAATGTGACACTTGCAGATCGGATGAATCCTCCGGGATCAAATAGCTAATCAGATGATCTTACATATGAGTTTATAGCCTAGGCCAAGCATGACATATTATACTAGCCAATAGGGTGAACATCTCACTCCTGCATAACCACAGATCTATAATACCTATTACCAGAAGTTGCCTCTTTATCGAGGAGAACCTCACGGGGCGTTGTTGTTGAGGCCATAATATGGGGGCCGAGGGCCTGACCAAGACTTATTCAGCAAAATATCAACACATGTGCTTCCTTGCATCCCATAAGAAGATGGTGGTTTCATGTCACAGGGTCAATTAAACGGGATGGGGCCATGGATGAATCGACGGTTCGGAAAGTGGTTTGCCAAAGGCCAATCGCAGAGCTCATGAAATAACGGGGAGATTTTAGTATTTGTCGTTTCTTCAGTAAGATTTCATATTTTGCTTTGTTATTTGGATGAGTCTCTCTTTAGTAAATCTTCCACAAGAAAACCATTCCATGTAGATATTGTAGGAATACCAGACGAAAGAATGAGGGAGTTGGTGTGGGGTTGTGCTTACAGTAGTGCGATGGCTCTTGGGACATGCCGACGGCAGATGTGGGGAAATACCCACCAAGCGCTAGCCTGGCGCGCTAAAAAAAAGCTCACTTGTAATCGTCTTCTAATCGCACTGATAGCAACCAGCGCAAACCGACCTGCACACGACATTGCGCCCACCGCGCCCCTCCCCCAACCATGACCCCAACGTCCTCCCACCACGCCGCACACCTCGCCGCCACGGCTCTCGTGTCCGGTGCCGTCGTTGCGACTTCTATTCTCGCCTTTCAGCGCTTGCGGAGGGAACGCAGGGTCGACGACCTCAAACACTCGATTCCGCCTCCGACTGAGGACGAAGTGCCTGTTCTCGCCGCGCCGACGCCACAATGGAGTAAAGAAGATGAGAGGAGTGCCGAGCTTGCGGCAAGAGCGATAAGGGGAGAGTATGATGACGGTAGGCCTATCTCGACCCCGCCGTAACATAACGCCTAATGACGGACCAGAACTCATCCTCGAGCAATTGGCGCGCAACCGCGTTTTCCTATCCGACTCCGGGCTCGCTGCCCTCCGAAACGCCAAGATTGTCGTCGTAGGCTGCGGCGGCGTTGGCTCCCACTGTGCAGCTGCTCTCGCGCGCTCTGGGGCCTCGCATATCCGCCTCATCGACTTCGATATGGTGTCTCTGTCGTCGCTAAACCGGCACGCGGTGGCAACGCTGGCGGATGTTGGGACACCGAAGGTGGAATGTCTGCGCCGGCGGCTGCGGGCTGTGACACCCTGGGTGGACTTCGATTGCCGAAATGAGATGTTCAGCGAGAAGGACGCTGGGAGGTTGCTGAAGGACGCGGAATTCGTGGTGGATGCCATTGATAATATTGATTCGAAGGTTGGGTTACTGGCATACTGCCATGAGAAGGGCATCCAGGTGGTTAGTTCCATGGGCGCGGGGTGCAAGAGCGACCCAACGAGGATATTTGTTGGTGATATTAGCGCATCGACCGAGGATCCGCTGTCGCGCTCTACACGGCGTCGACTACGTCTACGAGGTATCACGAGCGGAGTTCCCGTTGTCTTCTCGACCGAGAAACCAGGCTCGGGCAAGGCGCAGTTGCTTCCTCTTTCCGAAGAGGAGTTTGCCAAGGGCAAAGTCGGTGAGCTGGCGCCCATGGCAGATTTCCGAGTCAGGATATTGCCTGTGCTCGGAACCATGCCCGCAGTGTTTGGATGTGCAGCGGCAAACTACGTTATTTTGAAGCTAGCGGGGTATCCGATGGATAATGTGGAGACGAAAGGAAGGGATAAGCTCTATGAGACTATTCTGGCTCAGGTCCAGGGCAGCGAGGAGAAGGTGGCGAGGGCGACTATGGGTTGGAGTGGCGAAGATGTGAAGGGCCTCAAGTTACCGCTGACAGCGGTGGATGTCGGATACTTAGTTGAGGAGGTATACCGAGGTCGTAGCGTGGTCAGTGGGGTGCCGACGAGGTTGGCGCTTGTAAGGTGGCGGGCACCCGAGGGAAAGACGATAAACGAAGGGGAGGGGCAGAAGAGTAGTCGGCTGCGGCTGGGAGAGCTTGTGTGCATGACGAAGGAGGAGGCAAAGACCCACGAGCGAGAGGTGGTTCTTGGAGGAAAGGGGGTAGAGGAGATATATGGAAAAGATATCGTGGAGTACGTAGAGTCAAGAATAGAGGAGGAAAAGGGGTTCGCGACCTATAGATAGTGGCGATAGGCTGGGTCTGAGCATAGATAGATAGACGACGCCACGGCGATCTTGTATAGTACAGTACAATACGATGTATACCCATGCTTTACGTGCTAGGTTGTCAATATTTTCAAAAATGAGTTGTAAAGACACATTATTAGAAAGGAAGCTGAGCTTGATAATAGATTTTGGTATGATTATGGGGCATATTAACACCTAACTATATATGCATTTTATCCTTGGTCCTAAAATTAGGACCTGCTCATAAATAACTAGATAAGACCATACGTTCTACTGCAGTATAGAGATAGGTCTAACCCGTCACTTTGTTACTGTACTTTAAAGTAACATCCCTCGTGCACATAATCCCATGGGGTGGCTTGGGATTCTGCAATATGACCTCCTCACTATTTGTGTGCAAAGGCATATCGTAGATTGGGTCAGTGGAGTAATCGCCTGGTGAAGACTGGGCTGACTGAATCTTAGTTTCCACGGGTGAGGACCTCAGGTCTTGCAGATGAATATCGTTCGCCCGGACATCATTCTTGATGTGCCGCATGAATTCTTCATCTTCATCTCGGGTGTCCAGACCCGCTCTCCTTTTGCTACTGGTGTACGCATTGCTCCCACCAATTCCTCCGCTGAGCGGTGTGCGACCACTTCGGTTGTACTGTTGACTGCTTGCGTAGTAAGCGGCCGAGCTGTTGATCTTCAAGAAGCGTCCAACAAGGGGCTTCAGGAAGGAGGCACAAGCAGCGATGATGCCAATATCCAGTTGAAGACTAGTTAGACACAAGATGTGAGCATGATACCTAAAAGCATAGTTGGGGGAGGGGATACCCAACTATAGGTATAGAAGGGGGTGGAGCCCGTCTTTTGTTCTTTTTCTTCGTTATCTTTCGCAACTTACTTTTCCCACAAATGGACCCAATAGTCGAACGTGGTATCTGGGCTGCCACCAGTCGTGAGCATAAACACAGCTTTGAGGATGCCCATTAAGACAGCACTATAGACGAAGCTTGCTTAGCTTAAATTCATACTTTTTTGGTAAACACCAGAATAACTCACAAGTATCCCAGATTGAGAATGGCAATGACATATAGCCGTACTCGCAGCTTTAGTTGTAGGTTCCAGATAATTGGGATGGGCAAGGCTCCCAAACAAATGTCGGTAAAGATGTTGCAGGCTGGTTCACTGGGTTAGTACGAAGAGACAGCCAAGTTAAAGTTGGGTATGGTAGGAAAGACGCACAAATGTTCCAATATGTGAGGTCTAAGAAGATATTGAAGTCGGCACACCTCGGGTCGAATGGATTCATCCATTGAAACTCCCACCAGCCCGAATATGGCTTGCAGTAGACAAATAACCAAGCAATAGCTTGGATGGAGTACGCGACGACAAAAGCTATTGCCATGAAGAGAATTCAGTCAGTTTTTGAGGAAATAAACGGGCTAGGAGCAGAGGCGAAAAGGATAATACTCATAGTTGCGTAAAGTGACCACCTGTACCACTTGAATCACGATTGAGCCGCAAAAGACTGATAGCAATAGAAATCCTCAGCAGCCCCAAAGCAAAGCCATCCGAGAGGACGGTCTTCCAGAATGATATGTGCTCGAATTTTATCCGATGGTCTACCGGAATCGTCAATCCATGGCGTCCTAGACCATAAGGTATCTGGAGGATCAGGCAGAGCCATGATGCAAAAGCGAGAGCCTGTATGGCATCTCTGAAGTTAGTAATGCTGTAACGGGTTGGCGCAGGGAAACCTAACAATGAGGCAATACTTACGGCGACAACAATGATGAGCCCGTCGTCGACACCAAAATCACGGACTATCAAGATTCGGACATATATGCGCAAGGAGACGAAGATGAGGGCGAGGAAGTAGAATGCGCCTACTACACCGACAATTCTGTTTGCATGGCTTTCATTGATGTACTCCGAAGAAAACGAATCCATAACACCAGCTTCCAAGACGAGTTTGAAAAGGTTGTAGGTCCACAGTGGCTATGCCAGACACTCTCGGTGGCGGGTCCGATCTATTAATGAGAACATGAACGTCTTCAGGCGTGTAGGTGGTAAGCAAATGAATGCCTCCATCATATGAGGATATCGAGCGCAGTTAATACGCTTTGTGTGCTACTGTTACAATGGTAAGTATAATCCTCATTTTGATATATCCAACAAAGGGGTCCAACTTGACCAGTTTCACTAACACACTGCTATATACACCAGCAGCCCAGAACCAATAGGTTAGCCCTACCCTGGGCCATATCTGATCCTTGTGGCATTGGTCGCAATGCGCAATTTTTGATTCCAGGGTTTCTGATATGACCTCTATCAAGATAATCGTATGTGTTTGGCGATCTTTCTCCACTATCCCAACATTGATCCACTATTCCAACATTGATCCACATCAACACAATGTATGAAGTGGCACATGGTAGAACTTTGATAAGTATCTATACTGCTAAGTTAAGGGGTGTTGGAACGGAATCACCGAATTTCATCCTAGCCATGTAGCATTGAGCTAAGTGCATAAGAATAATTGGATTGACTCCACCATTTTTGATTCTGGTGTCTAAGCCGGAACATAATTTTCCAGTATGGAAATGCTCCGCTACGCGGAGGAACACTATAAAGAGGATCATTTCGCTAGCCCCCGGAAAGCGGCCACTGCGTAATGGCTGGTCTGGTGGGACGTGCGCCGCGACAAACGTGGATGAACCTGGACTATATCGCCAGGAGAGATGTGGTCATTTCTTTAAGTATAGAAGGAGATCTCGCCTTCAGCTTGGTAGAGGCGGCAGCCACTACGACCTTAAAACTCTCCCACAGTCCTTTCGGGTCAAACTGCGCCAAAGTTCCATCTCGTTGCCGATCACCTACGAACTGGAGCAACCCTCCACCAGTCTAAGCAACGGAACAAGGTGTGGCGTTTTTGGATCATCATGCGTAACAGCAAGACATCTGTGGGCTTGAGCCTCATTGTCACACTCTTTGCCCATGGAGTTTGGGCTACTGCAAACCGCTGCAGCCAAACCATTACTCGGGACGTTGTTGTCATTGGTGGTGGCGCTTCTGGCGCACACGCCGCCGTGTGGTTGCGCGACGCTGGCAAGAGTGTGGTTATCGTGGAGCGGGCCGATCAACTGGTAAGTCTTCATCGTCTTGGATCTTTGGCCGCTTGATTCTCGGTTCCCCTTAAGCGCCTTAGACAATTGAGTGTTCTGCCAGAGTTGCTAATTCCCGTCTTCCTCATAGGGTGGCCACACCAATTATTACGATGACCCAGTCTCAGGCAAGGTCTTAAACGTCGGAGTGCAGGCCTGGATGGAGTATGAGAATGCTTTCGACTTCCCAGCCCGTATGAATGTGTCGACGAGTGGCTCAATGCAGTTTACTCCAAACGTCGGCCAGTTCGTCGATATGAAGACAGGTCGACTCGTTGCAGACTATGTCATGCCCAATGATACCGCGATGTACCAGGCCCTGCAGACGTTTCTTGATGTCGAAGAGAAGTATTCAGGCATGCTGCTGCCCGGTTATGAAAACTTCCCTGCACCGCACTCCATCCCGGAGGATCTTTTGATGCCATTCGTTGACTTTGTCAAAAAGCATGGCATTGAAGCTGCCGTTCCCCAGACCTGGGATGCTACTACACAGGGTCTCGGTGATACCATGAATGAGCCTGCCATCTGGGTAATGCAGGCGTCGACGACCCCCATGATCAAGGCCTTGCTAGGCCAAGCTGCGGCGGCTGTTCCAGCTTCGGGCCGTCTATATGACCTGTACGAGGCTGTCGCCAATTTCCTGGGTAAGGATGTCTTGTACTCGAGCACAGTCGCTTCGGCAACCCGCCAACATGGCGGCAACATCTTCTTAACTGTCAAGAACGCTACGGGCAAGACGTCATGCATCAAGGCAAAGCGTCTCGTCTTTGCTTGCCAGCCTACTCCAGAGAACTTGGCTCCTTTCAGTGTTGACGCGACCGAGAAGGCGGTCTTCGACAAAATGGCGTTTACCACCGTCTACGCCGGGATTATCCGTCATCCATCGCTGCAGATACTGAGCAACTACCTTGACAGGTCCCCGGCTCCCGGAACCTTGAACTACACCGTTTTCCCCGACGCGCCCCAAGTCGGAAGCATTGCCTACATCGGCGGTACTAAGGACCTGTTCCAGTTCACAGCCGTTGGCACTGAGGAAGACACCACGAAGAGCATGCAGGCTCTCATCGCCAAGACTATTAATACCATGATCAAATCAGGGGTTCTCCCCGCTTCTAACGGCACCCTCGAGTTTGTCAAGTTCTCCAACCACGGCAAGATGCACACCCGCTTTTCCGCAGACACTCTTCGCTCGGGCATCGTCCAGAAGCAGGTTGCCCTTCAGGGCCACCGCTCAACCTACTACACTGGCGCCGCTTTCTCCGCTCCTTTTTCAACTGTCCTGTGGGAATACAACAGAGTGCTACTACCTAGGGTGATTAAGGGGTTATAATGGCAGCGTTTTTACACGATAAACAACTTCCATTTACAGTCTATAAAGCAGGGTTGGAAATCAATTCGATTAATCAATTAATAAACAATCAGGAAAGTATTATAATGGCTGGTGGGGCCTTGGTTCCCCACCTCGACTGGCGTGTTCGAATGGGATCTCTTCCTCACCGAATTACATATTAGATATATTCCGAATGCCTCACACTATGGTAACTGGAAATAGCGAGTGTGTAGACAGTAGTGGGTGATAGAGAAACCTACCATGTGCACTTTCACGCAACGAAGTTATAGTTTGAAGCTTGACATGCGCTTTATTTTCCTATAGTATTTCAAGTGCCTTCACTCTGCCACTTTGATTTACTATTTACATAGCCCAAAGATCTCGAGAAAAACAGGACATAGGTCAACACAACAAACGATAGGTAACATGTCAGCTCCAAACTTTTTATCCTCTTGAACTATAACCAGGGTCAGCCACTTGAAGCCCCGAATGCAGTTTTATTGACAACTTGTAGTCTGCAACTTGAAATGTAGCACGGCAAACAGATTGCTAGCACCCTGGAACGATCGTCGGCTTTGTCATTGCCACCACCTAGTCAAAGCTTATCAAATCGTCTTCTTCGATTTGTACTGATTCTATTTTCTGATTGACGACATAAATGTCATGAGCTTCGTCGTTATCTGAAGGGTCACAGGTCTGGGATTCCATAGATAGTTCCTGCAGCTCTCGATCGAGTTTCTTGTACGAGGCCTTCCGCTGCGTATTGACCTCCCTTCTCTTTGATGTGGCAAGCGAATGTTTCTGTACATCATCCGGACCACCCTCAATAGAATTGAAATCAGTCTTATCTGCCCCAGAGACTAAAATCAGGGTTTGAGAGGTCGCGATAGGGACGCCTGGTGCTGGTGGAAGTGGCGGATGCCATGGCCCCCGGGCAACTGCAGCGTACGTGTCTAGGCTCGTAGTGAATGCCTGTGGCTCTGGGGATATATTCTCAATGAGTTGGTCAACAAAATCTTGCGCGGTATGTTGGTTTTGTTGAAGAGGTCCGCTCTGTGGCCAGCTTTGTTGCACTTGGGGGCTGTGGAGTATGGTAGCGGTGGGCCGTCCAGCTTTCCTGGAGCCGTTTGACAACGCAACAGGTCGATGTACGTCTCGGATCATGGTGCCCTTGCTGAGAGGGAACTTCATAGATTGAGGCGCATTGCCTTGAGAAGACGGGGCCTCCCATTCCTGCCGACAGGCCACATTAAGTACCTCAGCGTTGCCCGACAACTCTGATTGGAGAGAATGTACTTCTGGATGTAAACCTGGGCCAAAGGGGCTATCGCCAGCAGCGACAGCAGCAGCAGGTGTTACTACATCATCGGAAACAACATCGTGTCGTGTCTGCTCACAAAGACAAGCGCATGGGTCGGAGCAGCGCTTGCTGCAGGCGTGGCCGGCCTTGCAATTCATTAGCTTTGTGCAGGGCTCTTTGCAAACCAAATCTTCATGCGCAAAGCTAGAGTGGTTAGCATCATGATAGCAGAATCATTAGGGGGTATCTCACGAATGACAAGTATATCGACACTTATGCCCACAGGGCATTACACTGTTACATTTTACGCCGCAACCGCCATTTGAATTCTCCAACTCAACAGGAGACGTTATTATCGTTTCAGTCGAATGAGTAGAGCACACGATGGGAAACCCAGAGGTAATATCAAAGCGACCTTGCGACTTCATGGTCATCATGACAGAATACCAAAAGTCAAAACTTTCAGGCTTTGATCGAAGAAGATTGACGCAATTTCCAAAGATGTACATGCCTCGCCGAGCACGAGATAGAGCCACAACAGCGCGGTTCTTATTCTCAAGGAATCCAATGTTCCCATCCGCATTACTACGGACGAGTGACAACAATATAACGTCGTTCTCCTCCCCCTGATAGGAGTCGACAGTGAATACATTGAACGGCCCACGAATTGCGAGGTTTGGAACTTTCCGTAGCAGTGTGAGAAGTTGTTTGCGCTGGCCGTTATAGAATGTCAAAACCGTTATTTTCGAGGCGTCAATGCCATTCAGCACCAGATAGTTGAAGAATTCGACAATCATTTTTGCCTCCTCGATATTGTACGTGCTTTGTGCATCGTCTCTGCTCTCTGGCCATGCATGATTGAAACAGTATGAATCTCGGCCTCCCATTCCAGGTATTGGCTGGCGGGCGTGACGATCAAGCACCGAAGGGTGATCCTCCAAGCCTTTGTATAATGGGCTTAGAAGTTCTCGAAGGCTAGGAATCATCCGGCGTTGTCTATTGAGCATAGTAAACTCGATTCCGTTATTTACCAACCGCTGAAACAGAGATACACTGAGATTGAACGGATTCTTCTCAAGGTGAGACACATTACAATGTGCTTGAAGTTGTTGATGATCACCGACAAGAATAAGATGGTCTAAGCTCTCGAACATGGCGGCTAGAATGCTTCCCTCTAATGTTTCGGCTGCCTCCTCAACGAGAAGCGTGCGTGGCTTCAGACATGCGAGTAATCCCCGATATTTGGAAAGGCCGGTTGTGGTGCATCCAATAAGCTTAATACCGGTCTTGCGAATAAGAGTAGCATCGCCCTGCCACTTTGCAATCTTCAGTCTATTGACCGCTCCTGAATAATCCGTCATATGTTGTCGAAAACTAGCCAGATAAACTTTGGCGGCGGTATCCTTGAGGTATTTGTAAACTGCACCACGTAGCTCTTCGTCGATATCCCAAAGATTTGGCGTGGTGCGGAGAATTGTCTCGATTTGAATATTTGACAGTGCTCTGCTGTTCCTGCCGATATAGTTTCGTCGATATGCCACATATCTGCCTTTCAGAGCCTCAATATCATCTTCGTCCTTTGATTTCCGTGCCTCAAGTTCTGCCTCGTTGAGAATTTCATATTCATCCTCATCCTCATCCTGTTCGAAGACACTAGTGCTTGGAGGGCATCGATTGGGTAGCAACTGTTGGTTGGGACCAAGCCAAGAACACAGAAGGTCTCCAGTGTCGACGGTTGCATCTACCCATTCATCATCGTTAAGTGAGTCATACTGCTCTTGAGTTATGAGGTTCAGCTTCAGGAAAACGCTAGCTTCTTCGGCTCCTTGATCATTCATATCTTGGATATCGTGGATAATCTCGTCTGAAATGCGTTGAAGTGCATCCTGAGCAGTCCTTATCTTGAGGGTGCCACCAGATACCCCGCTTGGGAGTTGATTTCGAAGTCTATATAGAGTCCTCGATTGAATAATTTCGTTGCTTTCGCTAGATCTCCCTCCGAGACGAAGAAAATCGGGCTCAAAAGGCTCAATCAAATTTAATAACTGGTCAACCGCATGATTCTTTTGGGCACATAACACAATTGGAGGATCCCCAGCTTTCCAGTTGCTCAGCATGATCTTAATCGCCGTTTTTGACACGAATGTCTTCCCTGGGCGAGGTGCAACATTAGCTTCGTTCGAACTGATCAGTTTAAAGTAATTGATGATGTACCTGTTCCAGGGGGCCCCTGTATTACGGCCACCTTTTTGCCAAGTATCCTGCGGACAGCGGCAATTTGAGAGGCATCTAATTGTGAGCCTGTCAAAGTAGGCCACTGACCGAGAATATCGACATCTTGAAGCACGTCCGCATCAGAATCACTCGTGGTTAGTATATCGTGAGGGTCCCTAGTTGGTAGTAGTGCACTCAGATTCATACAAGGTTGATTTTGAATGGTCTCAGGTGGGCCCACTGTCCTTCTCAGTTCTATCAAATGCTCCGTCATAGGAAACCTGGACAGATTAGCACCTATGAGGAAATGGTAGGCAGGCACTTACTTTTCAGACATTAACTTTTGCAAGGCAACAAGCATATGCCGACTTGCCTCAAAATATCCAGATTTGGCCTCTACCATGACATACTCCTCCGTTGGAACAAACTCGGATTCCTCATTACTGGACCAGAATATGTCAATCTGCGGTGGGTCTTGTTCTACCCCTGACAATGGGCGAGCGGCAACAATTGCGACCTTGCAAATAGTTCTAAACTTATCCTGCACTGGGCTGAGGGCAACCATGGTACTTTGCTGGAGGCGGCTAGATTGAGACCAGCGAATACGTTTACCAGCACGCTCAGTCGAGAACTCTATACGAGCTGCAGCACCCGTATTTGTAAACGTATATCCAACAATGAAGACCTATCTATCATAAGCTTCGTTCCGAAAAATTAATTTTGATATATCTTACGTTTGTATAAATAGAGGTGGTTGGAAGGTCAGAAATTCCTGGATTTTCTTTGTAAGAGAGGATTGATTCTCGCAATGGGTATATGGCATCGTAGCGCAGTAGTTGGTATTGGGCGCCGATATAAGCCTCTTTGCTTCCCCAGGAACCCTCCATAACATTTTCCGGCAGAGTTTCAAATGTGGCGCCATTTGACGAGTCGGGATTCATCTCCCTGCCAGAAGGAACCTCTGGCAGCCGCCTCCATTCTGCCTGGGTGTGCTCGTCATGTAGTTGATAAGGCCGGGCTATGTGTTCGCGTAGTATCGGCTCGAAGTCGGCAGGAGATACCCCTGAGAAGACTACTTTCACCTTGATTGACATATTGTTAGTATACAGACATATTCTGAACTACAGATTCTTTATCTTACAGGTGAGGGAGGCTTAAAGCCTGCTTCCCGCCGCGGAAGTTCTTCTTTGAATACAGGCATTGTGTTCCAAAGGCGTACAAAGAGATACCATTGAAAGCGAAAGCCAAATCGAAACTGACCAGATTATTTGTCGGATTCAACAACGTTTTAGCGTATATTGACTTCAAATGGTTGTTTGTCGACTTGAACTCAAGCAAACCATGAATCCGCTAGCACTGCTTGTTGGTAGTCTATAAAAGAGTTAAAGCTTCAATGTAAACAATGAGTGTGAGTATATAGCTACCTTGAACAAAGAAGATGGAGAGTATACTTGGTACTTCGCAGTGGAATCCAAGAGATCAGAGTTGCCTGGATTGGTTTCTCGGGTTTGGCAAACGGGCCAAAATAGCAGCGTCTGGAAACTTCGTAGCCCAAGTTGAGACTGTAGCAATTGTTTTTCGTGGTTGTAAATGTTTGATGGAATGGAGATTTGAGTGTGACAATGAAGGAGAGACGGGGTGGGTTGTAGTGAAAGTTTTCCCAGCCTGTCGAGTTAAGACGGTAACATGTGTCTGCCGAGAAATAACAAACGCAGATGATACAGCAAACGCACAACCTGTGCGTTTTACATCAATTTGTGGGAAAAGCTTATTTAATATTGATAATAAAATCACACCCACAGACGCTGCTGCAGCAAACATTACAGTTGTGAGAACATGGATAATATGTGGCCCTCAGTATGGATTTATCAGCTTATGGGAGACTTCCATATAAAAATACCATTACATATCAGAAATAACAATAATTATGATAAAAATAACTAACTGTGCTGTCTTTGTTTCAAAAGAGTATTTTGTCTGGTATAGTAATATTTTTTTGGAACTAATAATGGACTTTTTATGAGTTCGGTATAATAACATTTACTTCTCGTCATAACCAACACCTCATATAAGCGACCAAACACAGTAGACTTTGGATAATGAATAATAACTCATATTATTACAAAGAGGCACAGGAGTCTGTGAATCTGTGGTATAAAAACCACAAGACTTTTGATACACGGGTCCTATTGAGCAATGTGAACGTAATTGACCAAAACAGGGAATTGTCATTATCAAGCAAATTTAAATAAGTCACGCCAGTAGCCGCCGTATGAACCTACCGAATTCGTAGAGAAGGAGATTCTGCAGGTATCCAAGAGAAAAAGAAGTATGTTGTCCCAATGCTTGCTGGCTAGAAGCATTTGTCGCCATTGCTTACTAATATTATAGTTTGTAGTCTAGCCAGGAAAAGGCGGTGGCAGCTGGCAGCCGATGCCAAGACCTGATTGATATGCAACCTTTGGGGCGTACAGCTTCATGAATGGCCATTTACGCCGCAAATCACTCCCTGGTAGCAGCTAAAAATACCGTGCCATAGCTTCCAGATAAAATATGGCTTCGAGCAACTAGACGATTGCGACTCGGACCGGACTTCAAAGCCAACCTCCGATTCCAACGACATTCTCTCTCAGGCAGAAGACCTTCACGAGCTTGAACGCCGAACAAAAATATCGCTCTGTATTCCCATCGGGACCTTTAATTAATATTCTTGAATGAAACCGGATTGCATTTTTTCTTGGATGAGCGGGTGACAGTTACAGGGGAAGAATGGCTTTCACGATGGATGATGATGATAGAGGTATACCGCGCCAGCCCCGTCTCGGAGAGCTTGAATACTGACTTCTAGTAGCGTCCGGCGCCAGCTCTGATAATGACCAAGATGAATTGATGGAGGATATTGGGTCGCCTCCAATTGACGAGTTAGAAGCGGATGCAGATGGTGAAGGAGACGCGCTTGGCGACAACGAAAACGAAAACGAGGACGAAGACGAGGACGACGATAATGACGAAGAAGATCAAGAAGAGACGCAAGATCAACGCCCAGAATCGCCGAAACTGTTGCAGTCGCAGCCAGAGCAAGCCGGCCTTCCAAATACGGATGAGAGCTCAGATGAGCTACCCAATGGACCGTTATATACAAACGGGGCAACAGACCCAACCGCAAATGCGGAGTCGCGTGAGATCCCAGCCACGGGTTCACCGAGGCAGACATCAATACCGCCATTACCAAATCTACGTCCGTCCATACGGCCCGAAGCTCTCACGGCGTCTCTCTATGACATTGTCCCAACGATGGCAGCCCCCCAAGCCACCTCGATCAATGCGATTACGGCCACTCCAGATATGCGCTATTGGTTTAGCGGAGGTTCAGACTGTTACGTTCGGAAATATGATGGAGCTGCCACTGTGAACGGAAAGACGCTTTTGACTGTCGCGCAGCGCCATCCGTTCGTGGATACAGTGACAAAAGCTGGCGTACTTATGAGCTATTGGGAAAATGAAGAGCCTATCTCGAAACCAGGCGACGAGCCAGCGTTGTCACCGGTGTACTCGTTAGCCGTGCAATCAGAGGCGCTCTGGTTGTTATCTGGCCTTGAGTCAGGATGTATCAATCTGCAGTCTGTACGGCATGACGAGGGAAAGAGAATAGCATTCCTTCAAAAGCACACATCTGCCGTGTCAGTGCTAAGTCTTTCTTCGGACGAAAAGTCTGTTCTGTCGGGAAGCTGGGATAAGACTATCTTGGACTGGGACCTGAATACAGGGCAAGCTCGGCGAGCGTTTACTGGGAACGGCAGTCAAATTTCAGCGCTTGAAATCCGCCCTGCATCTAGTTTGCCAGTCCCCGAAGAATCCGGAGAGCCTGTTGCATTCAGCACAACATTCTCTAGTAACAATGCTGATAAGCCCACTTCAAATGGCTTCATCCCGAATGGCGTGGTTACAAATGGAACTACAGCTGCCGCTGATGGCGCCGGGGACGCGGCCGGCTCGCCGGTTGAGACAAACTCGCTTTTTGGCGATACGGATTCATTATTTGGTGACGGCGATGGAGCGGGCGCACCATCGGGGGGGAACTTCGCAGCAGATGACGACGATGAGTTCAGCAAGGCTATTGGGGGCATTGACCAGCAAGATCAGCATGATCAACATGATCAACTCGATAGTCAAGCTGATACAGCAATGGAAGACGCGTTATTACCTGGCGTTGGAGATCAACATTCAATACCCCCACTTCCATCAGAAGCTGTACCAGAGCCATTTGCTATAGAGCCAATAAAGGAAGAGAAACCTGCCAGCCCCCGACGGCTTACCAATGGCTCGGCGCATGCAGAAGAAATAGCTGAAGCTGCGGACAACTCTCAAGCCGTGCCATCAACTCAGGATGCAGTTGCCACTTCAGACTCAACTTTCGTAGCTGCTGCCATCGATGGCACTCTGCGGGTTTGGGATCGACGGATGCCAAACCCAGTCGCCAAGATCCCGAATAGATTAGGTGTGCCGCCGTGGTGCATGGCTGCATGCTGGAGCCCTGATGGGAATTACATATATGCGGGAAGAAGAAACGGGACAGTGGAGGAGTTTAGTCTACACAAGGGCCTTAAAGGCCCAGAAAGGACGTTCAAGTTCCCTGCTGGTAGTGGAGCTGTTAGCGCCGTTAGGACGATGCCCAATGGAAGGCATCTGATATGGTTTGTTTCTCCCATAAAGATGTGGATTGTTCTTGTTGCTAATTGATTACAGTGCGTCCCATGATATTTTGAGATTATACGACCTTAAGCAAACGGAAGCGGTCAAACATTCTACGGTTCCGTTCCTGATTGTTCCCGGGCCGCCAAGAGCGGGTGTTATCAGTGCACTGCACATTGATCCTACATGTAGGTATATGCTGTCAACTGCTGGCAACAGAGGTTGGGAAGGAAATTCTACCGAGGTGTTAATAGGCTACGAAATTGGCGTCATCCCATGATCTTATAATCTCGGCGCTGGTTGTCCTAAACTCGGAGATGGTGCGCAGAATGGGAGCATTGCCACGAAAAGTTATACGGAAAAGTAAGCATGATGGAGAAGGGCATTTTCAGCGTTTTCAGCGATCGTTATGCGGTCCAGTGGCAAATGGCCAAGTTGGAAGGCCACTGAGGGTGCCAAGAGTTTCCGTCTTATCATCTGGCACTTCCGAGTGCGTGTGTGGGTTTTTGCTGAAGTTGGCCCCGGGTTATATTCATGCTACTGGGTAGAGTTGCATATATCTTAAGATAGAGCATGGTTGGGATGACTGTAATCAGTGGCGTATAATTAGGATACCCAGGACGCTACAGTATGTTCGTATATTTTCTCGAAACGCATGTGAGTCTACTATATAAGTGGCCGCCTTAGTTCGTTTAAAATGAATATACTCCATTGTTTGAAATATCTCCAAATAGATTCCATGATTTTCGATATGGATACGTTCTGTGGCCGAAGCCCCGGAACCCCACTCCTTCCCCACTACCCCAACATGCACCCCGCATTTCGATGCCGCGGCCCCATCTCGCATGTGTCCCATCATTTAATGACCCTCCCCCCCCCTTTTCATTACTATATTCTAAAGTGGCATATATCAACCCGCTCAGTTCTGATCTCATATATTATTATTCCCTGCCCAAATTCAAATTATCCGCTATGTCGTCCGAAAATACTAGCAAGCCTTTGGAGGCGTTTCCAAACCTGCCACCTTTCCCCACAGACATCCCCACAGCACCGCTCCTCCGACTCTCGCTCTCCGAGTTGGGTAAATCTGAAATTGAGTCGTCATCTCTTTTCAAGGCATCCAAAGATCTTGGATTTTTCTATCTTGATCTGAGAGGCGACCAGCTTGGCGATGCTCTCCTCGAGGAATCAAGTCGACTGTTTGAAGTCTCAAATGCGTTGTTTGACGAAGGACCCGATGAACTGGAGAAGTTCGACTACAGTGGCCAGGGAAGCTATTATGGTTATAAAGGATTAGGAAAGAAGGTAGTGGATGCGAAGGGTACCAAGGACAGAAACGAATTTTACAATGTTAGTTCTACCTCCCCAGTGGCATTGCCAGTTATGGTGATGGACATGCATTATAAACGCTAATAAGAAACACAGGCCGGAAAAGATGATTTCTTAGACCAATCTCCCACACCATTTGAGCACCCAGCAACGCTTACGAAGAATAAACCCCTTCTTACCTCATATACGACTCACGCGCATGAGCTTCTCACAAGAATCCTTGTCCATTTGAATACTCACCTCGGAGTCCCCACCTCAACTCTATCCAATCTCCATGACTCGTCGCTGATCTCCGGAGACCACATCCGTTTCATTCGTGCTCCCCCTCAGCCCCCCTCGGACTTAGCCACAGCTCTTGGTGCACACACTGACTTTGGCTCCTTGACACTACTCTTCAACCGCATCGGCGGCTTGCAAGTTCTCCTTCCTACTACTAACACGTGGGCATACGTCCGTCCGCTCCCCGGTCATGCAATCGTGAACCTCGGCGACGCGCTGGTCAAGTTGTCAGGCGGCCTGCTACGGAGTAATATCCATCGCGTCGTGGCGCCCCCCGGGGAGCAGTCTGCGAGCACAAGATACAGCCTTGTGTACTTTATGCGACCAGGAGACGAGGTGCCAATGAAGCGATTGGAAGGGGGCGTTATACCGCGGCTGGCAGAGGGTGAGATAGACGAAGATGTCACTAGTAAAGAATGGATTAGTGACAAGGCGATGGCCGGGAGAGTTGGAGCAGCGATGGAGGAGGAGAAGTATAAGAAGAGAATCACGAATCGAGCAGAACTTGGGCTTGCAGTTGGGGAGGAGTCAACTTAGCGCGGCGATTGAAGACCTAAACAAGCAGTTTTATGGGAAATATATCTCTATATAGTCGTGAACGCGACGCCAAATTAGGCACAGGTATATAAATTGCTGCCATATATTCATGTCAGAATCTCGCCAGGGCTGAATGACCCATGTCATACTCATTACCCCACCAAAAACGGATAACGCGGCTACCGTCCCGCAAATGATCGGTGCGGGGCTCTGGACCACACAGATATCCTGCAAGGTTAGTCTATTCTACAACAGCAATCCATATTTATGTCGGATGGAAGATAGGCATAGGGAGACAGGCGCTGTAGCTAGTATGGCACAGTCATCGCCGTCTGTTAGCAGTGCGATACACCCTCCAGAATCCACCAGCTTGCAATTCCTCACCTTCACGAATTTTGATCAGAGTACGAGTGCAACTACAAAAAAGAAAGTTCGAAGTCATGCCCAGCACCGAATTCAAGACAAGAAGCGACAGGAAAAGAAGGAGAAACTTGTCAAAGATATCTCCTCGGTTTCAAACGCAGTTGCGCCGAGAAGTCTCAACATGGGCCTATGCCGACTTGGCTCCGGCCGTTCAAATCCATTCACATCGTATCCTATCGAGATGAATTTACGATCGCATGAATTATTCGATCATTGTACGTAAAAGACAAAAGTTTTCAGAGCTTGTCTAACAAGTACAAAGTGCACGGCAATACATGTCCCATGTTTAAGACGCTGAACAATATTGGATTCTTCAAGACAGTTCTTGATGAAGCTGCATTTCGTCAGCTTCTCTGCACGTCATCGGCTCACATGACAAGACTACGAGATGTGACTGAAAATCCAGAATCTATTATCCTTTCTACCCAAGCTATCCGGTCGATCAGTAATAGAATCGCTGATCCAGTGCAAGGCATTAGCGACGGAGTCTTAATAACAATTATTGCGTTTGCATGCCATGCTGTGAGAAAACTAATATCAGAGTTATTTACAGGGCTGACTATCTTTAGGTAATGTTCAATGATATTAATGGCGCATTAACGCATTTTAATGGCGTGGAAGCAATAATACAACGGAGAGGAGGCCTGCAGTGTTTCAAATCAAACCCTGTGCTACGTACAGTAATATTCTGGTATGGGCGCCGCCTAAAATTCGCATTCGTCACTAAAGTATATAGGGTTGATGTCAATGCCGCATTCTTGCAGGATAACGTCCCCCGCTTTCCAATTCCATACGATATACTGCCCCGAGTGTACGGTGATGAGACTGTCGCCGTATCCGAATCCAAACTACTACAAGCTTGCACCACAAACGGAATGATCTCTGCCATGTATGATCTTCTATCCTTGAACCAGTTTATGGTAAATAGGGTGGAATTAGGAAATTTGTGGGATAATGCTGTCTTTGCAGGATTATACATAGTTCCGCTTCTGAGTAAACTGCTGTCAGTCCGGCACGATGACTTTGGCAGCATTCTTGCCAAAGAAGAATCCTGCAGGGTCGGAGCCCTCCTATACCTCTCTGGCATACGGCGCAGGTTTGGTTTGGCGCTTATATCTGACATACATGTTCAGAACCTCAAAAACGCAATATTGGAAGATAATTCGAGTACTATGAACCCGATCCTCCCATGGCTTCTCGTAATCGGTGGATCCCAGTCTGTCGAGCTTGAAGATAGGGAGTGGTTTGTTTCTACGACTACAACTCTACTGTTGGAGCAATACAACACTTGGAAGGAGTTAATGGCAGCTGTGCGAGATGTGCTATGGGTAGAGGGAATCCTCGAAGTTGAATGCTCCAAATTTCACATGGATGTCATCAGTGAAGCTTGGAGCAAATACGGCCATCTCTTGACATAAAACTAACAACTATTTGCATTTTCAGTTTTCCCCAACCACTACCACCATCTTTCCTCCGGGGTGGCTTTCTTCCATCACCTTGTGAGCCTCTGTAATCTCGTCAAACCGAAACACCCTCACCGGCTTCGCCTTGTAGCGTCCTTCTGCTACCTCACTTGCGATCTTCTGCAGCGGAACATCGGAAAGCGGGAACCCAGGCTCCCCAAAGACGAAGCTACCAAAGAAGCTAAAATGCACTCCGCTGGGCATCTGCGCCAAAGGATTGAAATCCGGTATTGGAGCGAGCCCCCCAAGAAAACCAGCTAGGCAGAGATGGCCGCCTCGTTTCAAAATCGCCAAGGAGTCGAGCAGCACACTATTTCCAACGAGCTCCAGCACAGCATCAATGCTTTTCGTCTCGGGCAATCTGGTCGACAAGTCGGGGCCCTCTAGCTCAACACGCTGGACGCCGAGTTCCAGTAGCATTGAGGCTCGGTCGAGATTTCGTGTTGTGGCAATAACCTTTGCACCGACGTTTACTGCCAAATTGATTGCTGCCTGGCCGAAAGCAGATGTCCCACCACGAACGAGCAGAGTCTGGCCACGGGAAAGCTCCAGATTTCGGAAAATACAAGTCCAGGCGGTGGCATATGTTTCTGGGATCGCTGCAAGATCTTCCCAGCTAAG
Organism: Pseudogymnoascus sp. VKM F-3808; assembly: GCA_000750675.1. Classification (NCBI taxonomy): domain Eukaryota; kingdom Fungi; phylum Ascomycota; class Leotiomycetes; order Thelebolales; family Thelebolaceae; genus Pseudogymnoascus; species Pseudogymnoascus sp. VKM F-3808. Next base: position 33,640 of record JPJR01000403.1, read on the forward strand.
TGCACTGTCGATAGATGCGACATTGTCGGCCCGCACACGCGTGTACTCGGCGTAGCTGCCGGGAATAGTTCGGCCCATCCCTCCCATTACTGCAGCCACTTTCGTGCCGACAGCAAATTCGCCGCTAGGACATGAGTGGACGACTCCTACACACTCGATGCCGCTGACTTCGTCCGCTGCGGCCCATTCCCCCTTGCGCATGTACATCTCGGCATGATTCAACCCGAACGCTCGGATTTCGATAACCACATGGCCTGGGAGCGGTTCGGGAATGGGAAATTCTTTGAAGATGTAGGTAGAAGGTTTCCCGGGGTTAGATAGCGCAATCGACTTCATGTTGTAAGAGGCCTTAATGGTTGGCTGGTTTGATTATATGGCGATGAATTTGATGAGTTGATGATAAGCGCCGTTAAACTGACAGTAACTGGAAATGTAACAGATGGTTATACTTCCGCAGACGAAGGGGTTTATATGTTAAGTAACAATGATGGAATATTATATTCATGGGGCTTACAAATGACAATTGATGACGTTGTCATTATAGCGCTGGTAGTATAGATAAGGGCGCACGATAATGAGTTGGATCAATAAATGAAAGTGCACATTTTCTAAATACAGTTAGTTAAACGGGTTATGGAATCTTTATTTAGTAGTACACTTTGGTTCGGCGTTTGTTGCTGTGTGCCATCCAAGGCCTCTCTCCGCACCCGTCAACGTATTGGCTGCAGAGTAAGTGCAAAAATGCATGTTCGAGAACCTCGGATATTACCCGGCTCCTTCCTGCGACAATACAAATACCGCACTAATACTTTCAACATTTGCATCTATGTATGACAGTGCAGAATCTCTTGTTTGATCCCAAACAATTCTTAATGCTGAAGCTGTTGTCATCAACTCGATGACCCACCACAGACCCTGTTCTGGCCCCGCTTATCCCGTCCCGATCCTTGCCGGGGTATGCACGACAGGGAAGCACATTATACATTTTTGGATTAGCGCGGTTTCGTACCAACCCCAACATCCCTTCACAGATCTTCATGCTCTCTTTTCACCAGATCCGGAGATACTATTTGATTGCACAAATGACAATAAGCATTGTCCTGCCGGTAGCTGAACAATCAGCATTTCCCGTATGCGTTTGATTACGGAAGCAAGCATATGCGACAGGATTGGTAATGGATTATCTTATTTTGCCCGATATGACGTCTTGTATCTGGGACGGCGGAAATAAATGAACAGTAGTCCCTCTAACGCTTCTCCTGTAAACTTATCAACAGAATACAGAATACAGAAAACCTTTAACGGACATTTATATAATTCATTCAATATGACCGACACACAAACATCAACCATCACCGCCGACGGCGTGGATATTTTCTATCGCAGCGCAGGCTCTACCTCGGACCCAGTAATCCTGCTCCTCCATGGGTTTCCATCTTCATCACACATGTTCCGCAACCTTATCCCTCTCCTCTCAAAGCAATACCGTGTCATCGCACCCGATTTCCCGGGATTCGGATTCACGACTGTGCCAGCAGACCGGAAATACGAGTACACCTTTGAGAATCTCACTCGCACTACTGAGGCATTCCTAGATGCACTCAAGATTAAGAATTTTGCCGTATATATCTTCGACTATGGTGCCCCAGTGGCTTTTCGCCTAGCGCTCAGCCGCCCCAAAGCTATCACGGCAATCGTCACCCAAAACGGCAATGCGTACGAAGAGGGTCTCGGAAAGGACTTTTGGGCACCAGTCCAGACATACTGGAAATCAGGCAGCAAAGAGGATAGGGATAAAATTGAATCTGCCGTCTTAAACTTTGATGCCACAAAATGGCAATACACCTTCGGCTCTCCACACCCTGGTTCTATTTCTCCTGAGAGCTATCACCTGGACAGTGCATTGTTAGAGAGACCAGGCAATCACGGTATTCAGCTGGATCTCCTCTACGATTATGGGACAAATGTTCCGCTATATCCCCGTTTCCAACAGTATCTGGAGACATCAGGGGTCCCTGTGCTTGCCGCGTGGGGCAAAAATGATCCGATTTTTATAGCACCCGGAGCAGAAGCTTATAAGAAGCATGTGAAAGATATTAAGATACACTATTTGGATGCTGGGCACTTTGCGTTGGAAACAAACGAAGTCGAGGTTTCAAAACTAATTGCGGATTTCTTGAAGGAGCATGGTATTTAGTTCGAGCTTAGTTATTGAATTTGTTGTCCTGTTCCAGGAAGGTTTGCGCAATGAAAAGGGTGGAAGTTGAATATACATATATGCCTTGCTTTCAAACCCATTTTCCTCTATACGACTGCATTAAGCTTCGTGATCCCCCACCCCCCACAACTTTGTCAGAACTCCTAATATTTCCATACACTCCGTTCCTGCCCCTCCAGTTTAGCGATATGCGGAGTCACAATCCAGATGTGCCGTTTATATGCTTTGATTTTAGAATATTTAGGTTCTATCTGCGTCGTTCAGAAAAGCGGTAGGTTTCTTCGGCTATAACGCACCCGACGCGTATTCTTTGGGGTTGTAAGAGTGATAGGCAACACCCACTATTTCCTTTTTAGAATTCGTAATTGTTCGGGTTGAACCTTTGCTAATATGAGGGCCCCTATAGTCATTCTTGCAGTGTCCCCTCGCATTCTGCGCCTCGTATGGATAGCTTTTTGACACGAATTCGTAATACGGCCCTCCTGCCTCCGGAAAGAGCGGTTTTCCTTCTGAATCTCTAAACTCGTTCTTGTATAGGTGCGGGAATTTTTTGCCAGTGTAGCCAGGCTTTATTGGTGGTGCATTGGCCAAATGGCGTTCGAGGCTAGAACGTCGGCGTATATGGGACCCCTCTTCACCTTCATCGCTATTAATCTGCCGAAGGCGACATGCCTAGTTATATTTTAGCTATTGTTCAAGCACCGAAGAGTAGCAAATATAAAAATATATGAGAATTGTAAGTTACCAACCTCTGGAATTTCTGTAGAACTATCTGGCGTTGTAAAGCACATATCTCAAGATTATGAGAAGAAATTAAACAGTAATAAGGGAATGATGGGTTCAGGAACGATGCCAAAATTGTTATATGCTACGGGGGCCTGCTTGTTAGAATACGATTTAGTTTCGAAAGAAGGTGTATATAGCCTTTTTATCGCGCTATATGGGGAATTTTTTCGAGCTTTCGGCTGCATATACACATATTCAGTGCTAACCAATGGCCAGTGGGAGAATCGTCTTGCTGAAAATATCATGGATCGCAATTAAGAATTTACGGTACAATAGCCGCCGACCTTGGCTGACGAGTATGGGTTTGCTCGGTTTCGCCCCCCAGCGCTAAAAACAAGTTCTCATTGGCGCTCTACATGGCCTGACCTGGGCTAACCAAGCCACAGCCACCATTGAGGTTTGTCGCGCGGCTATACCGATGGTTTCGTATCCAGCGACAAGGAGTATTTTGTTGGATATACCATAAAGAAACTCGTATATCCTGCCTTACGATGTCATTTCTGTTCCTCTGACTCCCTCCCTTGAAACTTCCATACTTTTGTTGCATCAAAACTTCTCCTCTGCACTCCCAATCTACAAATTTGCTGCTATTTATTTGTATTTGACTTTGACTTGTTTACAATTATCTATTATTTCGTTATATTTTGAGTTGTCTATCAGTCACTATGGCTGCCCTCAATCTGAATATTGATTTACTAAAATTTTCTGATTCTAGCGGCGGAGAAAAGTCGACATTAGGCATACTATCATTGATTAAAAGAAGATCCAAAGTCCTGTCATCTGAGCTATATATTCCCAGGGGATACGACCCATATGATTATAGGGTCTTTCTGATAGTCGAAGAATTTCTTCAGCCTCATAGCAAGACCTCTGTACAAGAAGCAGCGGACCACGCCATCAATATTTTTCCTACTGGGCATCTTGGCATGACAGCTATTAACACAGTCTGCCTTGAATGTGCTGAGCAAATTCCCTATGCACACCCTTCACATATCAAGCTTGCGAGGCTGCTATGGGTAATTGGGCGAAGCGGGAAACGAGTTGTAAATAGCGGGCGCAAAGTATGATATCCCCAATGTAACGAGTAACGGAAACTGCAATTAACATGAATACAGAACATTCCTGAAGCTATACACTGTTTTTACCAGCAGTTAGGAGAAGATATTACAGATGCTATAATGGACCCTGGCGATGATGATGCTTCCCCAGAGAGATTCGTCAATTTTAATTCTTTCTTGGCCCATCTTATGAACTCGGGCATGTGGGTTGCTACACCAGAACAAGCACTGCGCACAATGCGACGTGCCTTCGAAGAAAGTCGCGGGAAAGATGACACTGAAATCCAGGCCGCTTGGGTTATGGGAGCAGCACAGTGGATATTGTGGAGTGGCCAGGTGTTCCTCGAGTCACTACTTTGCCAATATAACAGTGGGAATGCTATCAGTGATAGAACGGGCACCCTGGAGAAATGGAATACCTGGAAGGATGAGTTCTGGAAGGTTTCACAGGATGATAGTCATGGAGAAGAATGCAAGGGAGTCGCAAGGAAAGCGGCGTGTGTTATGGAGGCACTAGAGAAAGGAATGCTGTTGTAGAATTTTATTATAACCTGTCGTCTGATTCGTCTCTCTTACTTATTTTGGGATATTGGATTCAATCAGGTTGTTGTTGCAATTGTCGCGCGGGTAACATTTCATGGCTGCATATTGGGCCAGGCTTGATGTACGCCACATTAGTTCCAACACGAAGTATATTTAGCTACCTATCACTCGCTTTAACTGTATAGCAAGTTCCCCATTTAATAAATTATCTGATTTTGCTATCAGACTGCCGCTGGTGACTATTTTATATTACATTCCGGATACATTTGTCGCCATTCACATCGACGATACCTCGACACATACAAAACGTGATTTCATTATTCACATTACCATGGCGGCATTAAAGTTCCACATCACAGAGTTAAAAGATATAAGGATATACACTGGCAATGAAGACCAGGAAAATCGAAGGTCACGATTATCGAGGCTTCTAACGCTTTTCAGGCCAAAGCCAACACTCCATGACATTGATGTCCCCGAAGGGTATGACTCAATTGACTACAAGATATTCCTTGTGCTTAGCCACTTTCTACAACCCGATAGCACGCTTTCATCGATCGATGCAGCGGAGCATGTCATAGGCGTATTTCCATACAAATATCCAGACCTTCGGCAACTCATTTCAGTCTGCTTTGAGATCGCAGAACAAATTCCTTATCAACACCCCTCGCAGATAAAATTGGTCCGGCTTCTGTGGATTGTTGGGCGAAGTGCGATGCATTTCGAGAAACCATATCAGAAGGTTTGTGCATTTTCTATGCATATATACTAAAACCAACGACTAACACGCGGACAGAATCCAAGCGCCAGCGTGTCTCATCATCGTATATCTGAGTTTTACGAGCGCTTGTCAGAAGCAACTATAGATTACGAGTTCGATCCCGGTGCTGGTGATGTAGATCCTGCGCGGTATGTAAATAGCCAGGCGTTCTTGTCTCTTATGATGGAAGCCGGCTGCTGGATTCCTACGACTAGACCTGTGCTGCACGTCATGAGCCGTACATTCGAAGAGAACCACGAGAAAGAGCCTATCGATATTCGAGAGGCGTGGATTATGGGTGCGGCACAATGGATACTTTGGAGTGGCCAGTCTCTGTTCAAACTACACTTAGATCCAATTAGCAGAATGAGGCACAAAACTACCCCTCTAAGGAACCTCAAAGTAACCATAACTACAAAGCCAATTGAGTTAGATATGTGGCATAAATGGGCTAGCGAGTTTCGAAAGGCTGCTAATTGCGACGATTTCGGAGAAGAATCTAGGGGTGTGGCCATGAGAGCAGCCGACTTGATGGAGGCACTAGAGAAAGCTATGCTGTAAGATTTCGATGTGGTATCTATCGATTGGTTTATGCGTATATAATTATTTTGCATTCCTCTCGCTTGACCTACTGAGCCGACATTTGTCTGCCTGCGACGAAGATCTCTCCGCAGCGTTGCATATATTTTGGCGAAAGCAGTGCTGTAGATTTGGACGCGTTTGTGCAATTTTGGATTTTAGAATTATCCATACGGAGTTAAGTAAGACACTGTATATGTTTGAGGAGTTATATATTCTTCTCTGCGTAAAAATGTCTCTCTATTACGTCCCTCCTACTGTTGGGCACTCTGCGCTCATCCCACGAGATGTTCGCAGCAACTCTCCATTATCTCGACAATCGCACATTCTCGAACGTTATATGCCTATTTATTAACAAGGAGGTTTCAACAATTGGTAGGGGAGGGCATAATGCGTGGGCAGATAGGTTGGCGGAGAAAAACCAGCGGTCTACGCAGTCACCCATAAGCCGTCTTTCTCGAGCGTAGCTGCCACAGAATTTATTTCAGCAAAGCCATGACTGCAGCACTGGCGCCGCATAAAGGCCCGACAATAGACCGAAGTGAGCTGAGTAAAACTAAGAGTCTACATTTCCAACTGAAAGTTGTAAGAACGCTCTCTCACTGGCTTTATTGAGTACCCAGCCTGATAATTACATTCTTGAGTGATTAAGAGCCTTTATTATAATTGCAGTCCCTATAGCTCTTACATCTGTAATCGAATCTAGGAGCTTTTTCTGAGGGGTTGATAAGTATTACGCATGTTAGTCCCTTTTCGGACATTTAGGCAGTAAGAGTGGCTGTCAGAACTATCTATGACAATTCAAAAATTTGATTTCTTTATGCAGTCCACGACTTGCCTATTACAAATACCGTTCCAAAAAAGACCAACAACAGCATAACTTAGCAAATAGGTATAATATCCTGCGCCAAGTATATCATCCCACTGATACTGAAATCACCGTGATTATTTACCTGAAGCTCGAGTGGCTCCTTTCCTGGCCTACAGCCACACTTTCCGTCCGATGCACTATGTAATCGATTTGCTTTTGAATTCCCCACAGAGACTCGATATGTCCACGCATCATGATGCTCACTTGGCTGTCTGTCGCGCCTTTAGTTGCAGCCTCACCTTCCCCTCCATTATCCCAATCCCATCGGCTAGTGGGGGCTTGACGGGGCGACATAGAACCGAGAGCATAGCCGCGAATGGCTGGTAATTTGGACCGAGAGTATGGATTGGGCGTAGTGCTCCGCGGGGGCTGCCCCAGGCAAGTGCGGACGATATTGTCCAGGAAGGGCTTCAGGGATGGGAGACAAGCGCATATTAAGCCAATATTAGCTTCAATTACGGACCAGTTTGTGGCAGGGATGGGGGTATCTAAGTTATTTAGTTAGAGACACAGATTATAGAGATGGATATTTGAGGTGACGTACATGTTGGATCCTTTCCCGCCGAAGAAGAAGCAAGCGTAGTAAGTCTTACGATGGTGGCAATGCACACGCTACATCTCATATTAGTATAGAAAGAGAACCATGACCGGAACCACATACAATCCCCCCAAAGCGAAGACGCCAATGAGGCCCAGCTTATGTCGAAGCTTTAGAGTCAACGATGCAAGGCTTGGGATTGGGAGGACGAGGATAAACACGTCTGTTGCAACTTGAATTGCGGAAAAGGCCTGCCACCATGGAGCAGTGCGAATGCATTGTCCTCCTTTAATCCTCCTGTCCCAAAAATATACCAGCGGTTGGCATTGAAATATTGTCCCGGCGATGAAAGTAATACCGATTGCGCCCACGACTACCAGTCCGATCCAGGTGAGACGTCGGAAGGTTTTAGAGGGGAATATTCGCAAGTAGAATAGTAGAAGCGACAGCTTGTTAAAGGTGACAACGAGTTTGTAACATATTTGGGCGAGGAAGAACCACTAATGTGAGGTCACCGTTAGGATTTCATTTCTGCGGGCGGGATGGATGCTGACTTTCAGAGCAGCAGCTGCCTGGTCTGGACCAAGATCTATCGAGTGCTCGCCATAACCATTGATGACAGCCTCGATTTCCGCAATAGCTAGTATAAGGGATAATACCTGCAAAGGTTAGGTTGACGGTAATTTTTCAGAATTGATGGGACTAACAAGCGCGAACAGAATACTAAAATCATCCCACCATAGCTGGAATGCCGCATCTTTGATAAGCCTAGTACTGATGCGCGCGCAGACGGTAATGCCAGCGAGGATGATAGTGGTGATGGATATGATATAGAGCTGGATGCCACGGCCATCTGACTCGCCTGGAGTCGTGTGGGGAACAACCAAGGGCCCAGGCCCAAGCATTTCGACGACAACTGGCAAAAGGCATCCTGGGGCGGAATTCGAGCATATTTACATACGAGGGCTTGGAGATCATTGCCTTGGATATTTCTAATGGGATCACAGCCGACAGCTGTCTCCGTGCTGCATGTTGACGTTTATTCCTATCGCATTGACATGCATTGACGTGAAGGCCAGATAGGAGCAGCTCAAGGACCACATTCACCATAACATCAATCGTGGAGGCGAGCTCCGAAGCGCGTGGATGAAATTTGTGGCGCTGTGGCACCGGTGATCCATCCCATTAGAGAAGTTTGTGCGTTGGCGGGGGTGTTACGGAACGAAGCATTTGCCATCAGTTGTAACGCCCATGAGCAAGCCTCACGATCAAAGCACTCAAAACACAACACCCGGCAAGATCTGCTTTAACCTAAACTTACTGCTTGCAGGGAACCGTTATGATTATTACCTACTGGTGCCAGTAGGTATTGACATTGGGTTTGGCCTCGTCGATCATTGTGCAGTTTGGGAGACGGCATGAGAACTCTTTAGGAAGGCGGCAAACACTGGATCCGATAGAGCATTGGCAATAGTAGAGACGAGCATGATATATACTTAGATATAAAGTACCATTACGGCATGGACATAGCCAGATCTAGCCCACTCATTTTAGAAAAGGTTAGTGCAAATGATCAATTAGGGTGAATTGTGGTCGGTGCTTGCACGCGGAAGTTTTCCGAGCATTCTAAGCCGCCTATTTTAGTTTATTCCGACGATGCTCCGAAGTAGCAGCTTCTGATGCACAGCACGGACAATACAACAACAGAGAGTATATATGCTTGAAAGCGGGACAAATGTCACAGTGAGACAAGCACTTTAGATTATGCACTGATCTACGTGTAGCGTTAGATCGTCCTGGATCGTGTAGTATGGATCTCAAACTCTTCTTACCGACTTGAACAGGGGACAGGCCTTGATAATACTAAGGAATATGATTTGCTAGCTCTCTTACGCACACATATGTGTACATAATGCACTGATTTACCTATTACACTCCATTTTATTATACTTGAGTAACCAGTAAGATGTTACTACACGGAACTGTTGTTTACGCCGTCCCATGTGCTGACTAGGATTCTCTGTCAACGCCTGTCAATTTTCCTCGGGACAGAGCACTTGATGTAATAGTGAGGGGAATAGCTTCTTATTTTGGCAAGCTAGGTATAGAACCGCCCCGCACAGTTACACTCTGTGGGTAGTCATCCATCAGCACATGTCGCTGCAAGGAGAAGATACCTCGGCGTCGTGACACGAGTAGTGAGAGTAACAAGGGGGGGGAGGGAGTAAAACGGGGAGACAGAGATAAAGTGAAGAAATCGAAGAAGAGGAAAGCATTCTAAATTCTCTATCTAGTTAAGGTAGTGTATCTCTCTTCTTGCTCTTAGCAACACAATGATGCAGATAATGCTCCCTCAGATCGTCTGCAACCTGCCCCTGTTGCACATGTGCTTTTCCCTAGAAGTTGCAGTTCCTGTCAAGACCACTAGCAGCACAGTTACAGGTCATCCTGCAAAGAACAGGACTAATGTTTCGGAGTACTTAGGCATTCGATATGCCTGTCCTGCAACTGACAATCGTCAATTGTAGCCACTAGCAGCCTTCCATTCGGATAAGGCGATTGACGCCTCTGACTACTCCCCCGCATTCCGTTCACACCATCCCCACCTTTGGCCTATCCCGACAAGGGCGCCACGTTCGATCATATCCACGGGAAGTTTCTCGGCAGTGGAAACGAGATCCTTTCGGAGGATTCCCTATCCTTGAATGTCACCTAAACCCCACCAAGCTGAAACCGGCAGTCTTTTTTAACCACGGGGGGCGGCTTGGAACTGCAAACACTACCCACATGACGGCAAAAGTATACTGGGCACGGCTGAAGTCGTCATGGTTTCCATCAAGAGTGTTCCCCTGCATGACTCTCAGACCTCCTGTACTGATGATCCATAGCTATCGTAGGAATGTTTTGGGGTTTTCAATGCTGATACGACCTCTCACAGATCGTGGGCTGCCCGGCAGCTGGTAATACCGCGCCATACATACAGACGAAACCATGGCAGGCGCTCCTTGCAGGAACTGGAACGCGATCATACGCACCGACCTTGGCAGTATTTTCAACTTCGATCTCAGGAGACTGCCGATGAAGCTACTGTTTTCTCGGACTACGCCGACAATGGCCGGACTGGTAAGTTTGCAAAGGTGGTCAGTCTCTCTAATACAAAACAGCGTACTCATCTCTGTTGACGTAATCCAGCTATATCTCGTTGACAATGGCGACGATGAGGCCGGTTTCTACAAGCTCGCGGCCTTTGCAAATAGGTGTAGCTTCACAGAAAAGCAATAGGATATATTCAGCCGCTAAGACTTCACCTGCGCCAATTGCATCGCCGCTGAGAATAGGATTCCCAACGGTGTCATGACGACCGCTATCGATACTTTGGTAGCTGGGTGAAATTGCAATTGTTTCCCGGAAGTGGCGCATATTATGGAGCTGACTCTTCGCCTTATGTGCACGGCTTGCACTGCGTAGCTTTCAACGGAGACATGAAGTATGCTCAGGGAGCCATGGTGCATGGAAATAATGTATAGTAACTGGCACATATTGAATAAAAGCCGTTAAAAAGTTGATTCTATACACTTTATGGCAACACAGGCAGCCATAGTCTATTCAGACAACCATACCTGGCCTAAAAGACTGATAGTATCTGAAGAATGTACACGCACAATATCATACATCCACGTATTCCCACCATAAATGACCATTAACGCCGTTGCCCATGTGATAGCCACTCAATGGCTAGTATATGTCTCGCTCGTGCACATCTTGTACTCCGGGCACCATTTAAGGATGTCGTCCATGCTTCCTGCCTGCCATACGTTGGCCTGGTGGTATCCCAGTGGCTTCTCAGCCCAGATGGTCTCCACGGCAAACTGGCTGGCCACCTCTTGCGTCGGGAAATGCGCATTCCTCTCGCTCATCTTCGCATAGAACCATTGGTCTTCGTAATCCACATTCGGGCCATCCTTGTACTTCCCGTTCTTCTCCTTCCTGTCTTCCGACCATGACTCCTTGTTCACGATTTCTAGGATCAGAGGTACGTTGCGAATCGATAGCCCGCCATTATACCCCGCGCCAAGGCCCTCTCGCACTGGAGCGCCAATGAAGTCATATTCCAGGAAATCGTCCACAGTGCGGCGCGAGTTGGCACAAATGATCGAGTCGGACTGGAACATCAGGACACGCTCCGCAGGGGCCAGCTGCTCCCAGAACCACGGCTTCGAGAAGAAAGCCGACACGGAGGAGTGCTCCTTGAAGGTCTCGGTCTCTGGAAGGAGAACAAAGGATATGCTTTTATCGGCAATTTTGCGCTCAAAAGCCGCGGATGTCGAGAGATTCGCAATGGCAGCCTGTGTGGTGAAGATCTTGATTGGCCATGTTGGGCCGAGGACGGAGGAGAAATGGAGGATGAGTGGGACAAGGTTGGGTGTTGCGCGCGTTTCCATCAAGGCTGCGACCTTATTCGAGGATGGGGAAGTTTTGCCTCCAGAGCCATGGTATATTTGCGAAGCTGATGGAAGATTCGAATCACGGGATGAGAAAAAGACGAGCAGACTGATGATGGAGAGGATGACGAGTAGGAGGATGCGGGCACGCATGTTTGCGACGTTTGGGTTACCCCCGGAGACGTTGGCTATAGATTTCTCTAAGGTGAAATGTCAATTGGAGATCTTCTAGCTTAAAGGCCAGTGTCTGGGGGGACAGACGTACCCAGTTTGTCGGCAGTTCGTGGCCAGGGCGTATACAATTCCACGACTTTGACCTACGATGTCATTCAGGAGAACCGAGGCTGGCGGCGAGCCTCACTTCATTTGTTGCAATTAGGGAGCTTATGTAATTCATATTGTGGGGTAACTCGACAGGGGTACAAAGGTACAAGCATTGCCAAGCCTGAAGTTGGCCTTATCCTGAAGGGATTGTATGCATTTCGCCTTTTGAGCATGAGTTTTAACAGCATATTTGAAGGTAAATGTATTATTTGGATTTATTTTACTTCATTTGTTCTGGTGCCAACCCCATCTCTTCCAAGCTGACTCCGTCACGTCGCATCCCATCTCCCCACCGTCACACACAAGATAATTGTTTTACCAAGCTATCTTCGCCAACACTCCCTTTGGCCAAGTTCTTACCACCAACTTCCTGATCTCGTCCATCATAAGTATTCCTAGGGCCAAAGGAAGGGGTATAAACCAGAACTCGAGCGGCACTTTTGCCGTCCCGAAGATGCGCTGTATTCCAGGTTGTTCCGTCACAAAAATTGCAATGGCCAGGCTCATTGCCATACCCGCAAGCAGCCATGGGTTTCTTCTCTGTTTCCTGATAGGATCTGCTTGGAGGATTGAGAGTCGTTTGTTGCGGATGCTAAGAATATTTCCCCATTGCAAAAATACAAGAGTAACGAAGTACACGCTCTGGCCGACAGTGTTGAAGTGCGTGAGTTCGGCTGTAGTATAGCCATAGAAGTCTTCCGAGTAGTCCTCGAAGGCCAGGGCGAGCGCATGGAAGGGAATACCCGCATGTTTGTACATGTACAAGAAGAACATGGCGTGTGCGCAAACCGTTTCCATGACACCTAGGAAGAGATAGCTTTGGGCGTATATCTTGAGGTTGATTAGGTGATCTTTCTTCGCTTTCCGAGGCGGAAGTTCAAGCAAGTCGAACTCCTCTTTCTCCATGATGAGGGCGAGTGAAAGGAATAGATCGGTGAAGACGCAAATTATAATCATAAGAAAGGTCGAAAGCGGTAGAGGAAAGCCGAAATAGACATTCATCAGGACTGGCCAGATCTCAGACCAAGAACCTGCAGGCAAGAGGTAGCTGATAATCTTCTGTAGGTTTTGGAATACCAGGCGGCCAAGGCGGATTGCGTCAATAATGGAATCGAACTTGTCAAGGAGTACAAGATCCGCCGCCTCGAGAGCAACATCACTGCCGCTTACCCGGCGATCCCAACGTCGGCAGCCCGCAGAGCAGGTGCATCGTTAACACCATCTCCAGTAACGGCGACAATATTATCTCGCTTTCTGAACTCTTTCACGATACGAAGCTTCTGTTCGGGGCTTGTGCGTGCGAAAACAATTTCCTCGTACTCGCAAACTAAATCCCAATCTTCTCCAGTGAGTTTTGATATTGAGGGTCCTTCAAGCAGCAGGCTAGATTTGGTCCATTCTATTGGTTCTCGGTGCTCCGAAATATCAATGCGACGATCGACAATATCATCAAAAGTATCCGGATCAGCCGCATTTGTGAATATTCCTATGTCACGGGCAATAGCAGAACCAGTCAAGCCGAAGTCTTCAGTTACCATGAAAAACCGTATGCCTGCGCGACGACACGCTGCGACAGTTGCTGCAGTCTCTGTGCGAGGTGGGTCTGTTATTCCAAGAACACCAATGATGGTGAGGTCATTTATGCTGTCTTGTATTTCGTTTGTAAATGCGTTAGATCCGAGAGTCTCGCGGGGGGTGATGTACCGCTGGCATAGCAGAATAACACGCTGTCCACTTCGCGAGAGGTTCTCTTGAAGCAATAAAAACTGGGCCTGAGATGCTGGGTCGAATGTCTTAATAGTCTTACTTTCATAAGACCAGTATCTTGTGCAGAGAGGTTGGAGGACATCTGGGGCTCCTTTTATCAACATGAGGAATTGTGGTTCGGTTCCTGCCGATTCAGTCTTGTGCAGCGTAAGCATCCATTTACTTTTCGAGTTGAAGGGTATTTGGAAAGCTCTCGGAATCTCATCGTTGATGTGGTCACTGCATCCTTTTCTTGCTGCCTCAGCAAACTTCAGAACCGCCCCGTCGGTGGCGTTACCCTGGGTTTCTCGGTCTATAACAGGCAGATGTTTTGTGAGGGGGTCGAAGGTTGCGTCGTTGCAGAGCACCGAAGTGCGATGTAGCTCCTTCAGCGGGGCCGAATTTCCTTCTGAAAGCACAGAAAAGGCCTCGGCGGCAGTCATGCGGCTGTCTAAAAACGCAACAGTGGTGACAACCATTTTATTCTCGGTCAACGTGCCGGTCTTGTCAGAGCACATGACATTGACACATCCGAGCGTCTCAACGGTAGATAGGCCTTTGGGAAGGATATCACTGCTTTTCATCCGTCTTGCAACGATCATCATTGTGAGCGCTACTCCGACTGGCATTCCCTCTGGGATAAAAGCAACGACGCAGCCCATGGCGTTGTTGAGCATGCTGATGAGGCTCATATACGTAGGGTGCTTCACCCTCAACCAGCCTACCCAAGTGAAAATAATAGCGCTTGCCAAGACAACTGTGCAAGCAACAATAATCAAGACGAAGCGGTGTATCTCGCGTTGTATAAGGGTTGGTTCGTCTTTCACGGCGTTTGTGGCTCTTGCAATTCGTCCCATGACAGTGTCGCCTCCAGTAAGAACAACAACGCCAGTCGCACTACCATTGGTAACCATTGTGCCCATCAAAGCCACATTGCGACTCTCAAGGAAGTTCATGTCCGTCATGTCGATTGCTCCCTCGACTTCATCGGACTCTCCTGTCAGCATTGAGCGATCAAAGCGCACATCGCCGGATGTGCTCAAGAGACGTATATCAGCGGGGACTTTGTTGCCCATGCTGATCCTAATAATGTCTCCGACAACGACATCTGAAGAGGCGACTTTCAGGGGCTGTCCTTCGCGAATAGCCAGAGTGTCGCCAGGGAGAAGGCTTAGGATTGATTTCATCGTCTTTGCCGTAGACCAGTCTTGAAAGGCCGAAAAGGAAGCCTGGAGAAAAATGACAATCATGATGAGAATGGCCAACCCGAGATTGTAGGCAGCTGGGTTTGGATCTCCTAACGGCCGCCAGCAGATGAAAAAAACAATGACGCCAATCCACAACACAGAACAGAAACCTCCGAAGACGTAGAAGGCTATCTTTTTGACAGTAATTCTCACGACGATGCGGAAAAGCGTTCTTCCCATTTTGTGAGAGCCGAGTCGCTGCCTCAGAAGCGCTCAAGCCATTGCCAGCATTGACGTTGAGGGCTCTACACACATCATCTCCAATCCGTTTGTGATAATCCAAGTGTTCAAAGTAATCCTTCTCTTCTATATCATCGGTTCTCTTTTTCTTCTTTCGTTCCTCGAGGAATTTTTTGCTCGGTTTAGCGTCTTCGATTGCCTGGGAGTCTGAGATCTGGAAGGATAGCGTCCGGAATTCTATCGGAATGCCTTGGACGGCTCGAGCGCGGCTGCGAACACTGGAGATGGAGTCACGACTGGCGGAGCGGCGACGACTTCCATTTCTGTTTTTCGGTCGCTCGCGTTGTCCCTCCGGGCCAAAAGTGATGCGCTTTGGCATGTCATGATCTGCAGCTTCTAGGTCTTCCGAGCTCGATCGTTCTTGGTCGCCCGAATCCATGGGAGAAATAATTGTTAATAGGGGTATCTTTTCAGGCAATGAACTAATCCTGCAGATCTGGGGGAAAACTTGGTAGAGGCGGAGATAATGTTAACAGGGGGGATGGATGGTGACAGTGGGCTGTCTTTTATTACGACTAGTTCTAATATGAGGCATATTCATTGATGGCCTTTTTTATGGCAAAAACTCGTGATCAGTGCTTGACTTTGAAAATCTACGTAAATTTTATTCACCAACTTAATTTCTCACTCTCAGATATCGACCATCGGATTAGGACCCCTCGGTAGAAAGGGGGGGCTGTGTAAGTGTGTCCTTGTTATGTCCCATGTCGGCGGGAGCGGGCCAAAATGCCTCACATAGCGGCAACGCACAAATAATATATGCCTCAATTTGATGACGATAGCATTTGGTAATTATTCTCATAGAAACGTCCACCTCCCACTTTGTATCTGCTAAACCAAATTTCCATGGCGATAAGGTCAGTTCACGCTAAACAAGTGCCGTGGGAATGTTCTTGGGCTTAACGTTGAATGGGCCTGGGATTGTTGAGGCACTTTTAAAAATTTCACAATAACCATCGACACACTAAAAATGTCATCACCATACAGTTTTATATCGAGATATTATATACCCCTTAATATATTTAATAGCATATCATGAGGAAAGTCCTAATCCTATTGTTATGTCCCCCATAAAATCAAGCACGCGCTACATAGTAATAATACCTTTTGACGGACCGCCATTTTCCACCATCGTGCTTTTAGGTAAGTGAGCCTGTCCCACACGTGGGATACTCCAGCCCACCCCACGCCACTAGTACAAGGAAGGATATATCATCTGTCACCAAGAGCGGACGGATGGTACGTGGCCCGGTACATGTCTCCTAGCAGCCACAATTCAGGGGACAGACCGATAGAGTGGTGTCTCGGACTCTCAGCACAGATCTGTGATGGTAGCCGAAGCGTGCGATAACGAGGGGTGATGCCGTCTGTTATTGGTCGTGGTCACGCAACTGATTCTGAAGGGCTGGGTAAACCTATGCGCGTTTTTCGTGCTACCTCGACGAGGGTCCAAAAGTTCTCTTCAATTCAGCTGAGTGTTACCTCAAACCATGACAACATCTTGCCCCATCTCACCGTCTCCGTTTCCGGCAAACGCTACCTCGTCCATCTCCCTTAGCGTATATTCCACAAGGTAACTTTCATCGACCAGTTCCTCCATCCGTCTGTAATGCCTCTCCGTATACGCCTTGAGCGCATCCAGGACCTCCTTCAAGCTCTTCCCTTGCCCCCCCTTGACCTTCATATTTGTGAATCGACTAGCAGGATAACTCTTCACTAGCGCCCAAAGAATAGTCTGTGCTACAGGTGCCGTGCGGGCATTCGTGTTCCAATCTCTCAGGCGGAGCAAAAGAAGGTAAATTTGCTCATCACTGAGGCTTGCGATTACTTCATCAACAGCGTATAGCCCACTCAAAGACCCATCGTCCTTGGCGCCAGTGACAACAGCTGTGAACAGAGAGAGAAGACGCCCAGGATGGTTTAACTGAAGGGCAAGTGTGATGGCCTCTCGATATGACCCAGCGTGAATGTAATTTTGTAATTCCTGTTCCTGCTCGACGAATTGTGTTGCGGCGGCGGTCGACGCAGCCTGTGTTGCCGTTGTCGTATCCGCCCAGAACGAAATAGTAGAATCACCACTGCCAGAGACAATAGTATTCGTTACTGGATGCACAGCCAGAGCCCATACTCGGTCTTCATGGTTATCAAGCGTACACTCTACTTCGCCGCTGCTGGTGTCCCACACTTTTACAAGCCCGTCTCCACCAGCACTTGCAACTTGAACATGCCTCTTGTTGTTGGCTTCTTGTTTGGGGATGTTTAGCCATGCGACTTTCAAGACACTGTTGGTATGTCCTTCAAACGTACGAAGACAGCTGTAATCTGATAGACTCCATAACTTGAGAGTCTTATCGCCACTGCCCGTGAGAATAAGTCCCTTCCCACCCGCTGAGCCATTCTCGCCGACAATAATTGGCGTGTTCTTTGGGGCAAACTTCACCGACCATACACCACGTCTATGACCACGAAGGATACCCATTGTCTCGCCTTCTTCTACAGACCATATCTTTACTGTGCGGTCTTGAGATGCAGATGCAAATACTTGCCCATTATGGTTGATATCGATGGCGTTGATATCCTTGTCATGGGCTTTCCTTGTGTAAAGAGCTCTGGGTGCCTTTTGTTGGGCGGCATGCATAGCCGCAATATCCCAGCGCTTAATGGTCTGGTCCTGAGAACCAGTTAAGAGAAACTTCGGCGGATGATTTAGAGGATCATTGTATGCTGGAGAGTCCAATGGCGGGACAGTCCGTGACAGTGCGACAGCACCTATCGACTCCGCGTGTCCAGAAAGCGTGGCGTAACAAGTAAACGAGTTATTAGCCGGGTCGATACGCCATAATCGAGCGGTGTTGTCTTTCGCTCCCGTCGCTATCCAGTGTCCGGACCAGTCGATGTCAAGGCAGATGATGATGTCTTCATGGCCGTTAAGTTGCGCCACATCTGCTCCAAAATACGTCGAGTCTGACTGGGCAAGGGATACAATGCGGATCTCCTCCGAGTTGGTGGCCAAGGCGAGCAATGATCGGTTAGGGAGAAGGTATCCAAGGTCAATGATCTCGTCGTGGGTCCCGGAGATCCTCTTTAGCTCGGGCAATGCGGACAACGTCTTCCCTTCGATGTGTTCCAGTCCGGAAACGGAATGAAGAATGATAATGTGATCGGTGTTGATGGTAAGAATAAATGGGAGGCCTTGGAAGTATACGGCTCCGACAATTGCATCGCCCTCGTCTCCCGGGGTTTGCGCTGCGGTTGCCTCTCTTCCAGACTCTGTCTGCCATACTCGTAGCCGTCCATTCGCCCCAGCGGTGTATGATAGCTTTCCATCTTCAATAAATCCCGCTGCTTCCACCTCTTCTAAAACAGGTGTAACTTTTCTGACTTTCCATGTCTTTGCATCCCACCACATTACCGTCTTATCCCTACTGGCGGATAAGAGCAGATTCTCTTCTGGCGAATAATCTAGCGCTCTAACATCTGAGACGTGAGAATCGAGGGTGGAGGCGCAGTTCCGTTTGTATAGATCCCACACTCTGATCTTCCCGTCCTGGCTTCCCGAAGCTAGTCGGAAGCCTCGTGCAAGTTCGTTATCCCCCTTTTGTGCTTCATCGGCGCCATTATCACCGAATCGATTTTTCCTGTTCCTAGCTGATATCCCAGTCTCTTCGCCGCTATTGCCTATCGCTAGTTCGAAAAAGTGCAAGGCCGAGATCAAAATATTCGGGCCGCGGAATGTGTGCGTTACATATCCTCCTCTAATATCCCAGACCTTCACTACTCCGTCGGCGGCACCGGTCGCTAGCAGCGTGCTTGTCCGGTCCACGGCCAGCACAACAACAGGTGTCGTGTGCGGCTTAAGAGTTCGCACCAATTCGGTTGCGATAGTATCGGATGAGGAATTGGAGGGCTTGAGCGAAAAGATTCGCATAGATAATGATCGAGAGCAGATGATCAGATGAGACGCAGATGGCGTTACTAGGAGGGTCCATTAGCACAGAACATAATCGGGTAGTTGCTTTTGTAGACTCACACGTCAGTGTCGATATTTCTTCTCCGTCCTGTTTCGAGGTTAGCACATACTACCAACAACACTGCCACTCTAGACGAACCCCTTCAATTCTTGCCAGCTGCTTGCCGGTGTTTAGATCTGTAATCAAGGCATCTTCCCCAAGAGTTGTCGCAAGAAGCCGCCCAGTGTGATCAAGCGCGACACTCCCGCCAGTATATATAGGTTGAATAACTTGCTCAGCCTCAAAGGTCGTCTGGTATGCGGCCTTGGTGGCCATGATTACGAATGTCCCGGCTAGCGCGAGTGTATGTTAATCGCGATGTGGGTGAAGTAAAAGATCTTTGGTGTTCTTGCGACAATCTCAAAAATTTGACGCAGAACAAGGATAAGACGGATAAGCTTAATCTTAGCGCCAAACCCCACTCTCCAAACCGCGACCCTGCTTGTGCGCGCCTGAACTACTCGCAGGCACCAAATCAATGCTGCTTCAATAGTGGAATGCCCCCAAAGTTTCACCAGTGACATTGCCATCTGTCTCTGCGATGGTCACCCGGTGGCGGTGAACCCACATGAAAGCTCGAGAGGCATCCAACTAGCTCCACACACTATACTGATCAAAAATGACGCGCCTTGAACCGTTGATCGTTTCCGCCCTGGTATGATTGCTATCTCTTTAGCTATATGATCCAGCATAGGCAACTTTTATGTTGCCTCGCAATATCTAACAGATATCAGGGCCGCTCACCCTACAATGACGAGCTCATAGTCAACGACGACCCGGGGCAGAGCGATGGGACAGTCCGGACTGGACAGCAGTATGATGACCGCGGCAGGCCCATCAATCCAGAGACAACACAGCGCACAAAAGACCTCGTCCGGGCGTCCAACGAAGTCTTGCAGGCAGCAGGTATCATTGAACCCAATTCAGATTTTAGAGCACGTGACGAAGCTCTCAAGGCTGCACGAGAGGAGGACTTCGATAAAGCCTTCAGACGGCGGACAATAGGCGGAGTACTGCTCACAGCGGGTGTATGGGGAACTAGTGGTTTAAGGAGGAGAACACTGGTATGGTCTGAAGTCTGACTTGTGAGATTGCCAACTAATTGTTTCAGTTGTACCGGGAATACTCTCTCCATCCTCTGTTGGACATTATTCGTCTTGAGCGTGTGGACCGTTCGATTCCGCGTATGCTAGGTGCAGGATTGCCAGCCTTGTTGCTAAATAGAGGTATTCACATCAACATTCCCCTATTAAGAGATTAATCTGACCGTGGCCCAGCTTTCGGAAACTTCGCGCTTGTGTATGAGCAGATATTTGACATCGAAAGTCTATCAACGAAACGAATGTGCGCATCATGCCCCCAACTGCTCAGTAACAATGCGTACCACAATAAATTGCTAACTTTACGTAGAATCGAATATTGCTTCTATCATATCATGTTCCATTACCAATATTTCGCCACCCTTCAACAGCTCAACCTTTTTAACCCCAACCAGCTTGTTCCGACTTTGCTCTTCATGGTTCCGTTCTCCTCTCAGTCTCCTCTCTACCTACCCGCGTTTCCAACCACTTTTACTACTCCTACCGTACTATCTTGGCTTGGTTCAATGGGCTTGGTCATTGCACCTTGTATACTCCTAGCAGCATGGAAGCGTACTACCCAATTACTGTCAAATCTCATATTCGACCCCCTATACGAGTTTCTCCCCCATCCTTCCAATATCCGTTCTCTATCACCTGACCTACTTGGCGCAATCAATGAATTGCGGCAAACAATACAAGAGCAAGAACATGACGACCTATCGAACGCGCCGCGATTACCAGATCCTAACAGCATTTCGAATGCGTCAGATTATTCATCTGGTAGCACAGAATCAGATCTAAGTCCGGAAGTGCATCGACATGGTCCTCAGTTCCCTGCGTCACCAGTAACACCAACATCCGATCCACGAACCCTCCGTGCCCTCGAGGGAGAACCACGTTCCCCACAACCTCAAGAACGGGAACGAGACTTCTCTCCATCAAGGCGGCGGGACTCTCTGGCTACAACGACGGACGAGCAAGAGATCACACAGACAACCTTTATTTCCTTCGACGTCGAGGCAACCGATGAGCCCGCAGAAGCGATTGGATCTTACTCTGCCGAACTACGCAATGCAAACTATGCCGACGAGCCCAGATCGGGTGCCAAAGTATATAACTTGACAGCGACTTCACTTCTGCCAGCCCATCTGGCCGCTGATGCGCTGAGTGTTCTCTTTGCTTCAGTTTTCACAATGCCCTTTGAAGCTATGGCGGTTAGAGCTATCGGCCAAAGCTGGAGGGCAAAGAGGGGTCTACCTACCAGAGATATGTTCTGGATATTCTTGAATGATGGGTCTAGGCTGACATGGCATGGAGTAGCGAATGTTGCTACACTGTTTGTTACGGAAGTACTGATTACTGGGGTCGTTTGGGGAGTTTATTCAGGGGGGATGACATTGTGGGACTGGAGAAATGAGAAGATTAAAGCCAAGGAGACACCAGACTCGAAGTAGCCGAGGACGATATGGTTGATGTTTTACTGTTTTATTCGTTGCTGGCTGGGCATATGTAAGATACCATTCTAATAACAAAAACTACAAATCGTGCCTCCTTGTTCTATCTACGCTCGTAACTTCCACCCTGTTGTGACAGCACTTTCCGCCCTCGCCCATCCAGCTGCTAATGTAGCACAAACCAGAAACACGCCTACCATTATCGTGGTCTTCTCAAAACTCGCCGTCGCACCATTGAACCCACCGTCGTGGATGAGTGCACCTGCAATTGGTGTCCCAAAAAGCGTCCCAATGCCCCGAAGCATATACAAAAGCCCGTTAATAGAAGCAAAATTCTGGATACCGAATTGCTCCGCGATCGCTGTGGGGAAAAGAGCGACATATGCCGATGCGGTGACGCTGTATAGCATGGTGAAAGAGATGAACAAGGCGCGACGGACTGCGAGAGGGAAAAACATTGTTGAAGGAAGCCAGAAGGCGAACGTGGCAATAGCAGACACCGAGGTGGTTAAAAACAGGGCGTTCAGTCGTCCATACCGATCTGCCAGCGCTCCGAGAACGATCTTGCCGCCGAAGTTGCACGCATTGCTAAGAGCGATAAAGTTTGCTCCCGCCGTCTGGCTGTATCCCAATGTCTTTGCATAAGACGAGAAAAAGTAGACCGGTGTGTAGTATGCTGCGGCCTGCATTACAGCAGCTGAGGCGTGGGCCATAAATGGGCGGCTCTTAACAATAGGCCAGTTTGCACGTGGTATGTTTAGGCCACGCCGGCGTCCTTGCGCATCTTGCACGTGTTGGGCTTCTGTTGCTGGCTCCCACTTTAGTGCTAATGCCGAAGCAGATATGAGAACGAAAGCCATGACTCCGGTTGCTCGGAGGGCGTTACGGAAACCAATTGTGGCATTAAGGTATCTGAGTAGCGGCGCCCAGGCAACGCCGCCGAGCCCAGTACCGCTCAAAACAATGCCCATAGCCAACCCACGGCGGCCATTGAACCAACCTGGGGCCACTGTTACGGCTGGAATATACGACAAGCAGGTCGCGCAGCCGAGGAGGAGCCCTTGGGTCAGAACAAAGTGCCACAGTTTCTGCCCAAATGATGCAGCAATGTTTGCAATTGCAAATAGAACTCCTCCTATTAAGGATACAGAACGAGGGCTGTAAGACTTTGTCCATGCGCTGGCGAACGGTGCTCCAATTGTCATGAGTGAGACAGCAAGTGTGCCGATGAGATCGATCTCCGCCGCACTTGCACCAGCAAACGGCCCATCAAGTGTTTCGTAAAGCTCTTGATAGACACCAAATGCAAAATTAAGGCCACAGCCAGTAAATGTGAGCATTAAAGATGAGATGACTATTAATATTTGCTGGGTACGTCGTTGCTTAGCCATTGCTGGTGTCATGACCGGCGTCGCATTCTGTTGAGACACGACTCTGGACGGGACCTGTGCTTCTTCTCCAGCGTAATCTATAGTATTGACAGGTATCTGTTGCAGACGGCCCGTTTCTGCCGATAATGAAACCATTTCCGTGTTGCAGCCGCTCTGCGGTTGGGGCTCTCGGCGAAGGCCGGCATCGCCGCGAAACATTTTTGCTGTGGCGGCCTTTAGCAGTGCCCAATTGGCGCTACAGAATATAAGAAGTTATTAAAATAATAAAGCTGTATTACTCCATCGACGGCTACCAAAGAAGAGCCGGAAATATATTTATATGGATGGTTCCGGTTTCACCGAGAATGGGAGTTTGGTGCCGTCAACACCCGAACTCACAAACGAAGGCGGGCGGGCAGGGATATATGAGTCATGTGACAGCACATCAACGTCTTGCGATCAACGAGACATTAATACGTAATACAATTGATCTATAATTATAGTGTTTATCTACTTTGAATGTCCCAGGCGTGGAGTTTGGCGTTACAAAAAATTGATAGCAACTGGTAGCAAATGCATAATTCTAATATGAGACTACTCGTTCCACCCAAAAATAAGAAAAGCGACTGAGCATTACAAGAGCATTTATAGTGACTATAATTGTAGTAAATGTGTTCAATCACTTAAGACTGTAAGTTATGGCCCAGTCACTCATGAATAGAGGTGAATGGATAATTTCTATTAGTTGGCATCAGTGAGGCGCCCTTTTAAGCGGAAGACCATGACCATGAAGATCATCACTGGCATTATTTTCAACATGTCTGGCCTATAGTAATTACTGGAAGCTTGTTTTAAGGATGTACGGCTTCCTCTCCTCCAAATCCAAAATCATTTGCCCAAACAAGCCATTAACCCATGAGAACCTATATCACAGCAATTAGTCTTGGTCACAGCAACGTAGAAGTTAAACTTACCATTGTCTCGTCCATTTGGTGGAATCGAACGAGTTTATACCCTCGTGCATAAGTCCAAGCCCATCTGTGGTAGACACCAACTCCCCCAAAGTCTGCTTTATTTCCGCGTCATCATCTGAGGTCAAAATACGGATAATGCTCGCCATGGGCCACCCAAACCCAGGCCCAACGTGCGGGCCACCAATGCTATTGAACACGGGGCCTTTCATGAAGTATGGGTTTGCGGTGCTAAGGATAACCTTGCGAGTGTTCTGATACACTTTGTTCTTCTTGTCGACATATCCAATAAATGGTGCAGAGAGTAGACTAGGGACGTTTGAATCATCCATGATATTCCGCGAGCCATATCCATCGACTTCAAACGCATAGATGCGGCCGTGCACGGGATCGTTGACTATTCCATGTTTGTTAATGGACTCACGTAGAGCTACGGCCATCTGAGCCATGCGATTTCCCAGAGATTTCTGTCCTGGAAGGGCGCTCATAATGTCAGCTGAGGATGCGAGATATGAAGCAAACATCATATTGGAGGGAATCAAGAACTGATAGATCGTAGCATCGTCCGATGGCCTAAAACCAGAACGAATCAGCCCAGTGTTCGGGGCACTAGGATTGCCGAGTCCGTCATTTGCAAAAGTTTCGGTAGCCCTGTTGGTCTGTCGTGTAAAAGTATACGGGCTTGTGTTGACGCTACCATTCTGGTTGTATGTTGGCTCCATCATAGTCGTCGCAACATCTAAGACAGCTTTGATGGCATCAACCCATTTGTATTTCTTGAAGAAACCAATGTCATTCGTGGCTTTGTAGTAGTTCGATGAAACCTCGAGGAACGCAGCAAGAGAATCAAGCTCGTATTTGCACTCGAACACTGATTGGTTGGTATAAGTTGGAAACACTTTATCATCCGTTGAAGCGCCATTTTCTGCTGGCGGGATACCAGACTCGACAGGAGGTTGGAAAGAATTGCAGTAAGGTGAAGTTAGAAGATATCGAGCTTGGAGATTGATAACGCCTCGGTAGAGAGAGGCTATCGAATTACTGGATGTTGCCGGCTTTAACAGTGGCAGGTAGGACTGCATCTGGTTGGCAGAATCGCGCAGCCACATCGCGTTTCTAACATTCGTTAATAAGAGGCCAGTTTGAATCCAGCAGCAACAACAGCTTACATGTCTCCAGTAATGACAAAGGTTAGCTCCTCGTCACTCCCCTCCGCAGTTCCGTGCCACTTAATAGCCGTATCAAGTGTATTCGGGTATGCATTCTGAAATAGCCGGAACAGATCAGGGTCACGCATGGTCTTGTTCATCCGGTCAATGGTATCTTCCACATCTTGAGATTCGAAAGTTCGGCACGACGGAGCTGGTCGCTGTGATGAGAGGTTATATTTTCCCGCCGAATAAGGACCATGGTGCTCTTTGGCGTAATCTAAATAATCCGGGCATGAGTCGGATATCGAGGCCGCAGCCGTAGCCACCATAAAACCCGCGACTGCAAGCCTGTTCCACATTGTTGCGAGCTTGAATTGAGAATGCTTCTATTTGCACCACATCGGCCACGGCCTTATTGAGAGACAAGGGCTATATAACACCACCTGCCTATGCGGATTTCATCTGCACGGGGTCTTTCTCGCTAACACTACAGCTTCGTCCCACGGCATATCTCAGAGCGGGGATATACAACGTCACATCTCTTTAGCTTTTTCCAACCCCGCAAGTTCAAGGTTTAAAGCTGGCAGAGTGATCGTCAAAGAAGTGGAGGACCCTCGGCGCTCGGCGGCCCCAACCATCGAGTGCACATAGCATACTCCATCTCTTATTGGCCAACCCCGCCAAGGTACACCAAGCAATGCCTCACAGGGTTGATATTACGGCTATAATTCCGCATCCGTTGCCGTTTCCAACGTTTCCAACGGTGCGGGGGAAGGATTAAAGTTGTTGTCGCTTAGTTAGGCTTGTCGCGTCTCATTTGGCAATGTCGGTATCTCGGTGTTTTGTTTGCAAATCCCTACTCTTTTGACGCCGAGTGACGCCGAAGTACTACTGCAGCTTACTATAAGTATGCTGTAGTATGTATGTCGCTCTATGGAGTACTGTACCCTCCTTTGTAGCAACGCAAGATAAATATAGGGCCATATTATTATAGTGAGCACTACTACTAACCTCGGGCATGCTGCCTTGTCCTTGCGCTGGTACTCTACTCTGGTGGGCGTTATTTCGGGCTTATTCAATCCCCTGCCTATACTAAGTAAACTGCCTGGAAACGTCAATTTAAGAGATGATCATCTCGATCGCCGGCTCCTCTGTCGGCTCGTCGTTTAATTGGCGCTGATGAGGAGGAAGGATTGGGGGCCCGCACCTTGGCGCGTCCGTCAATCCAAGACAACACAACAGAGCTCAGAACTGATCCTCGCACGTGGACGTGATGCGGAGGGGCCATGCTTACAACCTGCCTATAGGTAGTACTTCGTGTATAAGTAATGTCGCTCTGACCCCAATTCAACATTATCGGACAGAGGGGTGTTGTTGAATTAAACTCTCCTTCATCACTGACCAAATTGATTAATTGCCGATTATCACCATGCACATCTCGCCACTTTATCTGGCGTCCGGCCTGTCGCTCGCCTCAGTCGCAGTCGCAGCACCTCAAAGATGCATACCGAGACAAGAAGACGGTAAGGCGCGCGCTGCGGCTGTGAAGGAAGCTTTCCAATTCGCCTGGAATGGCTATTATAAGTATGCGTTTCCGCATGACGAGCTTCGCCCAGTTACCAACGGGTTCACCGATTCAAGGTACTGTCTCCTATCTCGCGGGACCTAGTCCATAATCGTTCGGAATTGACGATTTCTTAGAAATGGTTGGGGAGCAAGCGCAGCCGATGCCCTCAGCACCGCATTGGTGATGGAAATTCCCGAGATTGTCAACCAGATCGTTGACTACATTCCCAGGGTGGACTTTACCAAAACAGATGACCAAGTCAGCTTATTTGAGACAACGGTAAATGGCCTTGGCATATTCAGGAAATTGTAAGACGCTAACTCAATAGATTCGATATCTTGGGGGTATGATATCTGGGTATGACCTCTTGAAAGGACCTTTGGCGGGTCTGGTCCCTGATGTAAGGAGAACAGCTGACCCCGGGTCACGCCTCCACATGACCAAATTCTGACTGACTTGCAACAGAACAAGAATATTGAATCTCTCCTCGATCAATCTAAGAATTTGGCAGACCAGATGAAGTTCGCATTTGATACGCCATCGGGAGTGCCAGGCAATAACCTTAACCTCGAGGCTCAAACGACTGATGGGAGTGATACCAATGGCATTGCGACGATTGGTACCTTGGTTCTAGAATGGACGAGATTGTCTGATCTGACTGGCAATGATGAATATGCCAGGCTTAGTCAGCGAGGGGAATCGCATCTCCTAGCTCCCAAGCCAGAGGGAAATGTTCCATTCCCTGGCCTCATAGGTACGAACGTGAATATCACTTCTGGCCAATTCGTGGATGCCCGTGGAGGCTGGGGTGGAGGAGATGACTCTTTCTATGAATATCTCATTAAGATGTACATCTATGACCCGGCTCGATTCGGGTCATATAAAGACCGGTAAGGCGAACAGTTCCCGACGTGTTACTTTTATCTAACAGAATCCAGCTGGATTCTTGCCGCCGATTCCACCATTAAATACCTTACATCTCACCCAGAACCCAGGCCAGACCTTACATTTGTTGCTAACTATGATGGCACCAACCTACAAAAGAACTCAGGCCATTTAACCTGCTTTGATGGTGGAAACTTTCTTCTTGGAGGCTCTGTCTTAAAACGACAGGACTATATTGATTTTGGGCTGTCCCTCGTGGATGGGTGCCGCGCAACCTACACTGCAACCAAAACCCAGATTGGCCCAGAGGGATTCTCTTGGGAGCCGAGCAAGGTCCCAACCGACCAGCAGGACTTCTACAAGAAGAATGGCTTCTATATTACTTCCGCAGACTACGTTTTACGCCCTGAGGTTATTGAAAGCTATTACTATGCTTACCGAATGACTGGGAACCAGAAGTACCAGGATTGGGCATGGGATGCTTTCGTGGCGATCAATGCCACCACACGTGCTGGAAGCGGGTTTAGCTCTATCTCCGATGTCAACGCTGTGGGCGGAGGCGAGAAGACGGACTTCCAGGAGAGTTTCCTGTTTGCAGAGGTGTTGAAATACGCCTACCTGATTCACGCTGAGGTTTGTAACCCTTTTTCTACTTACATATAACTCCCCGTTCCGGCCATTCTAACCGCCATCCTCTTGTGTACATAAACGCTAATAAAAGCCGCAGGATAACGTCTGGCAAGTGGATGGCAAGGGGAAGAACGCATTCGTCTTCAACACCGAGGCTCACCCTTTCCAAATCTATAAGAAGGCAAGCAAGTAAGGGACGTAGAGCTGTCGGGTTATACTTTAAAACGTCCATGCATAAATACAACACATGCTTTGAACATGTTTCAACTCTATTGGATCCTTTCCCGTCTCATCTGTGAAACTTTGTAGCTCATCGCGAGAAGCATCCATCAGAAGATGGTCGACACCTCCCCGTCATAATGCTGGTGCTAGCCTCACTCATATTCAACTTCTCATATTTGTCAAGCTCGGCGCTGCGTCAAAGCCAATTCAGGCTTAGTTCAATACCAAGTCCCATAAATGTACAGCGTGGCCCCGCACTACTGGAACGCAATTCTTCTTTGTGCAACTTAAATATATCCAGCCTCTTGAGATAGGGAACTGGATGTTGATGCCTACCGTCACATGACTAGCCTGCGGATCGCCGATTATAGCGCTGCAAGCGCCCTCTACTTTACAACCCCGCCTTAAATATATAAGTTGTTTATGATCCAGCGATCAAAATATCAGGCTCCAAGCTCCTTCCAGTCAACTTTCAGACACTCAGAAAGTTCGCACGCGACATCTCTCAACATGGCAACCAAGGCTGTTGAATCGCTTTCGTCTGATCTCTCGGCCACCACTATCTCCCCCGCACGCCGTCCCTATACAGGTTCTTGCCACTGCGGCCACACCAAATATATCACATATCTCACCCTCCCACCGCCCATCATCTCTGCCAACCCTCCCTCTCCGTCCTCCACCATCCGCATCCGGAAATGCAACTGCTCAACATGCCAGAAGATGTCGTACTTCCACATCCGCCTCATGGATGAGCCGAATGACTTTTTGCTTCTGAGCCCGCTCAACCCCACCGATGGGGGCCTCAGTGATTATACGTGCTTTAAAGGGGCGATTCATTGGTACTTTTGTGAGAAGTGCGGTGTCAGGTGCTTTGCCTTTGCTGGTGAGGGTGCGGTTCGTGAAGTTGAAATCGATGGAAAAGTGCAGAAGGTATGGTCGGCAGACCCCGAAAAATGGGGAAAGGGGCCTCTTAAGTACCTGAGTGTCAATGCTGCGTCGTTGGATAATAACCAAGAGGGGTTGAATCTTAACGAGTGGACTGAGAAGGGATGGATCTCGTATTTGGATTGGAAGAACAATGCTGATGACGCGCGCTTGGAAAAACCGCACGAGGGTGGGATGTACTGAGCTTTACTCTCCTTTATGAATAGCCGAAATATGATACTTCTAAAATAATCTTCGAATTCTACATATATTCCTCATGCATCATCTCCTTCATAATAGAAGCCCGCATCTTCTAGGGTTTTTATCTTCTCCCTGGCTTCAGGATCTAATCCTCGGACGGCCGCCACAACCTTTCCAGAGATTTCTCGGATCCAGAGCGCCTTTCTGTCCCATTTTTGGGGCTTCTTCCCTAGTCCATCATCTTCACCATCTGCCTTTTCTACCATGCCGACCAACTCATCAATATAATGGGCATCCTCGGGGAATCCCATAAAGTGAAATCCCTTCCCCGAGCCCTTTTCCTCGAGATGCCGCTCCTCCCATTCCTTTCTCTCGGATACTGGAGGAAGTGCAAAACGACCCGCCAAAAAGCGTGCCACAAGGGCACCCTGTACTTCGGCGATAATGAATGGGACAATCCGTATCGGCAGGCTAAGGAATGAGAGTGTAGGCTCATCATGGTAGAACATATGCAAATATAGATTCTCCGTCCGATTTCCCGTTGAGACAACTGCAGATTCCAAATTTTGGAGAAATGGATAGGAGTACAAATATCCCGTACAAAAAATCACTGCGTCGACTCCAGCCTCTATCCTGCCGTCTATGAAGCGAATCGTACGATTATCGGCTACAAATTCGTCGATCTCCGATACGTCTTCGATTGACGTCTTCTCTGGTGCCAGAGGGGATGAAGATCCTTTCGCGGCACGCCTAGACAATAGCAGTGGGTATTGTGCATGAGGTGCCACCTGATTTGCAATATCGATGCCAGAGACTCCTGCACCGACGACGACAACTTTCTTCCCCTCATAGTTCTCGGGTCGTTTATAGTTTTTCGAATGAATAATAGAACCAGGGTAAGCGCGGTGCCAATCTCCAACACCCTTAATGTTGGGGATGAAGGCACAGTCGTAATGTCCGTTTGCCACTACCACAGAATCGAATACTGCTGTCTCTTCCTCGTCCGTACCGACAGCCTTACTCTTCACGTGCCACACCGTTGCTTCCTCGCCTTCTTCTGTCTTATTGCGATGGCTCTGAACGTCAATAACTTGGGTTTCAAATCGAATATCGTCCCGAATGCCGTCCGCATATGCGTCTAAATACTCATTGACGGCCACATGTGCTGGAAAGAGTGGCAACTCATCCTGAAACTCGAAATCCGTATACTTCATAAGCGGTTTTGGGATGTTTGCCTCGAGATAATCATAAACGGCACTTTGGAACTTCCAAGATCCTTCTTGGCCATCCGTGGCGTCTCCCTTCTGTGGCACAGAAGGAGTTGTGTCAGGCACTGTTTGCGGTACAGAATAGGATGGTGTAGTAAGAGAGGGAGTAGCATTCCAGACACCACCAGGGCTTCCCCGTTGCTCATAAATGGTGACTTGGGTGATTGCTTTTTCAGCAGTGAGATATCTATATTTAGTCAGTATGGTTACGGCTTGGGGAAATGAGAGATTAACTTGGCAGCAGCGAGACCAGAAGGGCCTGCCCCTATAACCGCTACTCTTTTAACCTGGCCTGGTAATAATTTGGTCATCGTCGAAGTCGTGCAAAGCTCTATCTGCTGTGTATAATATTTGAATCTAAGGGCAGGGAATCGGCGATCGTGGGCGAGATGTAAAATGGCCTTTAAAGGTACAGATTTGCTCTTATAAGTTTAAAGTTCTGCAAGTATTGTCTAAAACATATTGGGAAATAAGATTTCCAGCTGTTTGGCCACTGTAGGTCGTGTTGGCTGGTGCAATGATGGAAGGTTGAAGATCCAGTGGTGGTGTGGTCGTTTCCCCAAACGACCACACAGCAGTCACGTGTTATGGGGTGCTCATGAACCTCGAATATGCCAAGGGAATCGAAATAGAATCAATAGGGTCACGATAGTTTCAAGACTATTCCATTGGTTTAATTATCCCAAGTGCTCTTGTTTTTATGGTGCATGGATCGTTGAGTGTGGAAGACATTTGATTACATGAAACTATATTACTACTCGTCGGCTCTCACTTCAAATTCCCGCCGCTAAAGCTACTCGTCGTGGTCAATTTTGGCTTTCACTGGGAGAGGCTTCTTCCCAGCTGCTGTGGAGTATGCCAAACCCTCCGCATTGGATTCCTTCACAAACTCTTCCACATACTCGGGCACTTTCTCAACTTTATTGAGTGGACTAGGGATCGGCTCCCCGTATGTCTCGTACACTGGAACCACACCGACCCATACTTTATCGACGACCTCCTTATTTCCCATATCCTCGGCAGAGTCCGAAGGAATCCAGTCTCTCACCTTGCTGCTAGCTGAATCAATCGTCACACGCAAGATCTGTGTGCTTTGCATCTCAGCCGGAATTGGTGGGACGCGCGTGTTCTCATAGCGCTGTGGGACGACGCTGTTCGTGATCATCTCCATAGCCCACACCTTCTCCTCAGTATCTGTGACTGGAGTCGCGTACCCAAAGAGAACAGCCGAGCGGTAGTTATATGAGTGACTGTTGGGTGTGAGGGAGAGGACGAGTCCGTCCACCTTTGAGGCAGCGATACAGACAGGGAGGCCAGGCTTGCCAGCGGCAATAGCAGCGCGCGAGACGTTCATGACGCGCGACGAAACGTAACCGTGGAGGTAGCAATCGAGAGGATCAGAGATGGAAGAGGAGGGGCGGGCAAAGGACCCCATCTGTCCGATCATAGGAAGAATAGCCGGAAAGGGATCAGATGGGTCAGGCTGGAAGGAGACATGGAGAACGTGGGTGTTGTTGACGATTTTATGGATAGTTTCGAGGTCATAGGTTCCTATTTGGGTTCAGCATGGTTTCTCAAGGACAGTACAAGGGAAAAGAATGAAAAGTGGCTGACCTCGATCACTGTACCTATTCAGGGTGTTCTGGGGGCCCTTGGGATACTGGAGGTTATGTTTTGGCGCCATTTTTGTTGAATATGGCGAATGAAGATATCTAGGTTAAGGGAAGTGATTATGGCTTGAGTGTAGGATAGTGGAGACACAAGGAAAGAACGAGTTAAGAAGTGGAATTGAGAAGAGTATAAATAATTATCACTCGAAACCTACGGACAAAATGTATTAGACGACTCATCAAAGCAATCGATCCTTCATGACTCTTCATCGCCCCCATCCCATGTACACCCCACCATAAGTGCTCCCTTATCGAAGCTTTATCGCAAGCCGGCGCGCTGCGGGGTATGTTGTCCGCACGCTACACTCATTTTAGAAAGTCTAGCCGAAGTGCTTGTTCTCATCCTCCTGCTGCGGTGCATCCACAAATACTCATAGCAAATCACTAACAAACAATAACTAAGCAGACATATTCATCTCGCCGGTTATATCTTAACTCAACTTGTAAGCCTCCTCGTAGCCCGCCAACAGCCGTCTATTTTAACGATAAATATTTAATCTATATCTATGACTCCTTCCAATCATACGAATTGTATGCGACACAGAAATAGGCGCTCTCCTGGTATTCTATTGTAATATACTCTGACATCTTCTATTCCCCTCATAATTACTCTCTACTCTATCTACCATTATAGCCTTCTTATCTGACTCCCGGGTCGATGGACGCTCTCCCTATTCTTGAAAGTAACAGTCCCCTCCTCCGCCTCCTGTGCTAACAGACATCTTCCCCACTCCAAAAATGCAACAGTCGCTCTCCCTGTCTCCCTTATAAACAGACACTCTGCCTCTTTAAGATAACAGTCCTTCTCCCTACCTCTCCTATTAACAGATACTCTCGCCTATTTCTTAAATTACAGTCACCCCTCCCCGCCGCTCTACTGGCGGACGCTCTCCCTGCTCTCCGAAACAACAGTCGCTATCCCCCCCGTCTACATCCTCAATCACGTTAACGAAAATGCACCATCTACAGGTCTCAGGAGACACCACGCGCAGTTATAGGATTTCCCCATCGTATGGGCCGCGAGTAAGCCGACTATTGCAAAGCAGTAACATAACAGTTACAGTTTCCAGACAGTTTGTGGTAATTGAAATCCATTGATATAACTATAGTTGCCATAAATACTCACGAAAACGATACTACCTGAGATCTATTTCTGATCTCTTCGAGACTGTTATACACTCTTCCTTCCACGGAATTTTTGACAGCTATATTGCTCATCAGACCCTCTTCAGAGCAAGCCCATCGCTAATTTGTTCTTCCTCCCCCATCACCCTACAAACACCCAGCCGCACAGCCTTTTCCCAGTTATCTCCAATCCTTGCCACTGCCCTTTTCAAGCCGCCGAGATCTTTTCTGGCCTTCTTGGCTCTCAGTCGTCTTCCTTCCTTGGTAGCTTGGTCATCAAAAACGCTAGTCGAGTAGTCACAGCGAAGGTGTCTGACGTCGAGCGAAACAACGATCTTCCTCCCTTCTAGCTTTATAACGAGGTTGAGCACCTTGCATCGAAGCTGCGCCAGCGGTTTCAGTATTCGAGACTTCGCCCCAAAAGCACTGGCTAATCTCGTCATGTCCCGAGTTTCTCCGGAGGCTGCGTCGGTCGTGAGCGTCCTTGGCGCAAACACAAGAGTGAGAGAGTCTAGAGACACCTCTCTTTCGATGAGAGTCTGGATAGAATTGGCAGTGATTTTCATCCATTTCAAGGCCCATGACTCTTTCGTGTTCTCAATGACCACGTTTCTGAAAAAGCGAACGTGTTGCGGGAAGATGCGTTGGTCGAATCTTGACACGGCGCTGCTATCCCGTACAAGCGCATGAAAAACATTGCGCTGATACAAGAAGCGTATAGCCTCCTCACTTATCATTTGGCAAGCTCGAAGGATTTCCACGTCAAGCCCCGCATTCCTTTGGACTTCGCGCCAGTCGGTATGGAGAATGATTGGTCCATTGCTGAGAAGAAGGTGGCCATAGACAACTTCTCGCATCTCTATTGGAAGATTTGTCAAAAGCGGATAAGAGGGTTTCTGTGCTGGATTTGATTTTGCTTTCCGCTTCAATCTGGCGCTTTCTTTTCTAGCATTTATCCCTCGGTATCTTCGTGGCTTGGGGATTGCATGAGTAGGCCCAGAGTCTAATATTCCCCATGTCTGGTGACAAGTAGAGTCTTCGGCAAAGCTTGTGC
The DNA here is from genome assembly GCA_000750675.1 of Pseudogymnoascus sp. VKM F-3808. Taxonomy (NCBI): domain Eukaryota; kingdom Fungi; phylum Ascomycota; class Leotiomycetes; order Thelebolales; family Thelebolaceae; genus Pseudogymnoascus; species Pseudogymnoascus sp. VKM F-3808. The sequence continues at coordinate 68,576 of JPJR01000403.1, forward strand.
TGTAGTCCTCTGGATGGACTGGTTCTTCCCCCGCTCGCTCGGACATGTTCAACACTTCGTCCCTGCAGAGAAGGCGTTTTCGGAAGGCTTTGCTACTTCTGATTGGCTTTGCCGCGTCCGGGTCATTCGAATGTGTGGCCATTTTGGTGATAACGAGACAAGTAAAGTTTGAGTGAAGTTGACAATAGTCCAGAGCTTCATGGAAGCGATCTTGAATGTGGAGGCCGTATAATGAGAACAGGCTGCTTCATAAACTTGAACTGAGATCAATTTCGAGAGTTGGAGGACTTTGGGTGATGAGAATCTCGGAGTTGAATATTGACTCCGCTGTCAGGATTCTGATGATCGATACGAGAGCAAAGCCCACTGGCAGTCGAAAGTATGTTTGATGGCGAAGAATTTTGAAGCTTATTGAGAATCGGGAGCGGAAAGCATTTGTTGAATAGATCCAGATAAAATCAAATCAGGACATGAAGAAGAGGAGTCCGGATTTTAAGAATAGGCACCGAAAGCTTCCAGCTGTTTCGTCCAATCCTCTACCATGTAGCTCGTGAAGTGAACCAGGGCTTTTTGGGATGAAAGTGTGAAAACTGGCTTCCAAAGACGCCGCTCCTAGGTTTGGTAGGATGAATAGATCTTTCTCATTCAATTCTGAAGTGCCACATGGTATTTTGTTTCACTGGTTGTATATGAGATTAAATAGAAACCTGGATAGCAGAAGCTGGACTCCAGCAAACCGAACCCCAGGAATGGAATCAGAAAGGTGAACTGATAGAAGAGAGCAGTACTGAAGTTTGAATATGAAGTCGATGGAATGGAATTAGAACCAGAAATATAGGAAGAGAGAAGAAGAGAGCAGAACTGACGTTTGAATTTGAAGCTCAGAGAATCAGAATCAGAAACATAGGAAGAGGGAAGAAGAGAGCAGAACTAAACTTCAAATATGACCATATATACAATCAGAAACGTAGGAAGAGTAAGTAATAGAATAGAACTAACCTTCGAATGTGCACTCCGACACAGTGTGCATATTCACTTACTTGGTTGAGAGTTATCACATTGGACATTGGTGGTCAAGGTGACAATCGACAAATGCCCCATAAAAAAATGATGACTAAGCGCCACGTTAAAGTGGCCCGCGAGGCTTCAGCCTTTTGGGTCCAAAAGCTTCAGAACTAAATAGGCGACGTCGAAATCTAGTCAACGCGACAAACAAATACATTCCTGACAAATGGCAAAGCGACACGCAGTGGACTCGTTGGAGGACATTGCTGGAACAGACTCTCCGGCATCGAAGAAGTACCGGAGCGACAACCACCCAGGATTCCAGAATGGTGGCCTTCCGTCAAGGACGATGGCACAGGAGGCTGCCGAGACAAGGGAGCAGATTGAGGGCCCAGGCGCCTCAGATGCCGTTGATGATGGCGGCTCAGACGAAGAGCAGGTAGATACAAGAATTTATCGGCAAGAAGCACCGATCGAAGGGTATGATGACCTATATCTCGACACAATCGACCGGCACGTCCTGGACTTCGATTTCGAGAAACTCTGCTCTGTAACGCTATCTAATATCAACGTCTATGCATGCCTTGTCTGCGGGCGATACTATCAAGGGCGTGGACCTAAATCGCATGCGTACTTTCATGCGCTCGATGTTGATCATCATGTGTACATCAATATGCAGACACAGAAGATTTACGTTCTCCCAGAAGGCTACGAAGTCAAGAACAAATCCCTTGACGACATCAAGTTCGTTTCTGATCCAAGGTATACAAAGCAGGAAGTCATGGCTTTGGATCGCGCCCCGAAGGAGGCCTGGGCGCTCAACGGAAAGCAGTATACACCGGGGTTCGTGGGCATGAATAATATCAAAGACAATGACTACTTCAATGTTGTCATACAAGCACTTTCGCACGTTCCACCGCTACGGAATTACTTTATGCTTGACGACTTTACCTCGAAACCAGAGCTGGCGAAGCGGCTATCGATTCTGGTACGCAAGATATGGAACCCGAGGGCCTTCAAGGCACACGTCTCGCCCCACGAACTGCTGCAAGAGGTCTCACTAAGATCGAATAAGAAATTCGCACTCACGCAGCAAGCAGACCCCGTCGATTTCCTGTCCTGGTTTCTCAACAACCTTCACATCGCACTTGGCGGGTCCAAAACAAAACCCGGAAGCAGCATAATTCAACAAATATTCCAAGGGAAGCTAAAAATCGAGTCCCAAGCCATCACCGCGAAGGCAGACGCCGGCGACCGTCTACGCTTCGAAGAAGCCGCTGAAGTAAAGGCTGATGTCAGCCGCTTCCTCTTCCTCACTCTAGACCTTCCCGCAGCGCCCCTCTTTCAAGACGAGCTTGAGCGCAACATCATCCCACAAGTTCCCCTCACGTCCATCTTATCAAAGTACGATGGACTCAAGGCGCAGGAGCAACTCAACCACCGCAGGCGGTACCGTTTACTCCACCCGCTCCCACCATATCTTCTTTTCCACATCAAGCGCTTCAGTCAGAACAAGTTTGTGTCGGAGCGCAACCCTACCATCGTCACATTCGATGCGCGTAACCTAAACATGGGCCCGTATGTGGAGCCCAACCCAAAGTACGCACCGCCCGGAGAGCCGATATGGTATGACCTCGTAGCGAACGTGATTCATGAGGCAGTAAGGGGAAGGGAAGACAGTGTGGAGGGAGAAGTAGAGAAGCGGGCTTGGAAGGTGCAGCTGAGGAGGAAGGAGGATTGGGTACAGATCCAGGATTTGTTTGTGGAACAGACACAGAGGGAGCTGTTGTATCTTGGGGAGAGCTACTTGCAGATTTGGGAAAAGAGGAGAAGTTGATAGGCGTGTTAGATGGTGAGGAGAGACGTCGAGGGCAGGCTGGGCGTTGCGTGGATCTGGTTGTAGAACTGTAATTAATTGTAAACTGGGCTGATAATGTAGCGTTCAAATCCAACAACTGTACTTTACAACATACATGGGCATGCCAACAGACTCCAAGTTTTCCGTAATAAAAATGTGGGACTTCAAACTACATCTCATAATAAACATGAATTGAACATTATATGCCATTCTGCGCTCAAGTGAGCTGCGATTCCGCTTGCTATGCTCATCCATCTCCTTCCCGCCAAGCATGCATAACTATATACAACACAACCTCAGGGAGGATGTTCCACTACCACCGACTACGGTTTCTAGGATTCCCTAGCCACCTCAAACACCATAGCTCCGTTTTTCCCGGCCACCTTCGCCCACCTCCCCATCCTGTGCTCCTTTCCAATTGCCACTACAATGCATGCACCCTCCTTTCCTCTGTCTCCACGCTCAAAGACGGAGATATCATTGATAACGCCGCTAACCACCGGCTCTAAGACCTTCCTCTCGTGTGAAATAGCAACGGCGGTTTGCTCCGCTGCTTCCTCGAGGGCGGCCTCCTCCATCGAAACATCTTCTGCAACAATGGGAAGCGCAGTCTTCGATACACCATGCGGTACACCCGCCATCCCTACTACTCCTAGAGCTTCAATCTTCTTCCTATCATCACTGACCTTCCACGCCCTCAGCTGCCCATCCCAACTTCCAGACAAAATAACATCTGAGTACGGAATAGTTGCAAGCGCTGTGATCCATCTCGGCTGTGGCTGCGGTGCCTTCGTCGGGTCTGGGTTAACCTCCGCAGACGTCTCATCCAGCGCCAATGCCGGATCCATACCATGTGCAAGGCTGACAGTATGGATAGGCTTCTTCTTGTGGATGACCCACAATGAGATAGACCCGTTGTCCGAGCCCGTGACAAACATCTCCTCGTCAATCATCGCAACGCGGTCCATGCTCCCCTCCATTGCCTTCGGCGTAGAGGAACCACGAGCTCTCTTGCCATCGCCACCACCGCCACCACGGAAAACAAGCTGTGTCTCCTCAACCACCTTCCACAGCCTCGCCGTGCGGTCTCGTGCGCCGACACTGATACACCTCTCTTGTGCCAGGGCAGCAACATCGACGACCTCGTCCTGGTGACCAAACAGCGTCTCAATGTACGCCAGCTCGTCCAGGGACCATATCTTGATCGTCCTGTCGCTGGAAGCAGAGTAGAGCTGGTTCGTGCCGCGGCGGAAAGTGAGTCCCGTGACAGAATCACGGTGCTGGGAGAATACACGCAGGGGCTCGAGAGTTGCGGCGTCCCAGATCACGATGCGCCTATCGCGGCCACCTGTGGCGACGAACTTGCCGTCCTGGGACGCAGCGACGCAGAGAATAGCGCCGACGTGGCCCTTGTAGGCGTTGTTCTTGGCCTCATTCTTGTCGCCCTTTGCGATGGCGATGCGCTCGGGCCTGCGTTTCGGGGGTGGCGGGGGCTTCTTGGACTTTTTCTTGCCGGCTTTGGGGAGCCATTGGTGGGCGGGGAGGTCTTGGAGCTTCCACTTGATGAGGGAAATGTCTTTTGAGACGGTGTATGCGTAGGGATGGCAGGTGGCGATTGAGGTTACAGTCTCGGTGTTGCTTCGGAATAGTGTGTGCGATGCCTCTGAGAATGATAATTGCTTTGCCAAGCTGCGATATATCCTTCCCTTGCCCTCTGCGACATCCTCTTGTAACCTCTCTGCGATCAAGTCCCTGTCGATATCCTCTGCGTCAAAGCCAACTTCATCCACTTCCTCTCTAATGTTCTCCAAGTATCGTTCTGCCAGCCGTAATCTCCTCTCGGCCGCTGTCTCTTCCTCGCCTCCAGACCCAGAGTCGCTCGATGCCTCATCTAAGTCGACGCCATTGTCTCTAGGCCCGTCGTCGCTTTCCGAGTCGCTGCCTGATATCGACTCGTCCCGTTGGGGCTTCCTCTGTTTTGGAGCAGAAGTTTCTTTCCTTGCAGCAGATCCTGCGACTCTTTTCTTCGGGGCGACTTCTGAGCTCGAGGGTCTCTTGCGCTTCTTTTGCGCTGCGGGGACTGTGAAAAACGAAGACATGGCGTGATTGCACTGGATATATCCCAGGCCTGTGTTATTTAATCACAATTCGTCTTGTAATTCCCCAGCAGTACCCTTTTGTTGTTGTGGAGTTTTTCTGTTGGGTCTCGGTCGCTCAATTCAAAAGTTCCCATACATTTTGTTACCCAGCGTCAAAATAAATTCTTCGCCAAGAGTTTCTTGCCAGAAAGGCGGTCAAAGAAACTTTGGCGGCAAGCCAGGCAAGTCAGGCAGAATCCGACGCGTCAGGTTAAGCTAATCCGCTAGAGCACCAGGGAGCTATCCGCTGTATCGAGAGAGCTCACGACTGAAGCTGGAGCCTCATCAAGCCATCAATCACCGCTTTACATCCACGAAGATACCCGAGTGACGAAGTACATAGTCTCGCTCCTCCGCTGTACTCCATTACGATTTCATCAGTGATTTAACATCACCCAAGACCCTGAGCTCCCCCGACCAACAACAACCCAGCCGCCAAGATGTGAGTTTCTTGTTATTGAGACGGCTATCGCGGCCTCGCATTACAATTTCTAATGGTGTATACAGGGAGGTTCTACTTGGTATTACTGGAAAGGACTTCACCCTCGTCGCCGCCTCCAAAGCGGCCATGAGAGGCGCCACCATCCTGAAGGCATCCGACGACAAGACCCGCGCGCTCAACCAGCACACATTGATGGCATTCTCCGGAGAGGCTGGCGATACCAGTATGGCGAAACCGTTCCTCAAACAGCAGTTACAATTACATATCTAACAAAACACCTAGTCCAATTCGCGGAATACATCCAAGCAAACACCCAGCTGTACTCGATGCGCAACCAAGTCGACCTCTCGCCGTCGGCCATTGCGAACTTTGTCCGCGGACAACTGGCATCGAGCTTACGGTCGCGGAAGCCGTATAATGTCAACCTCCTCCTTGGAGGCGTGGATCCCATCACGGGGAAGCCAAGCTTGTACTGGCTGGACTACCTAGCGTCGTTGGCTCAATTACCATATGCCGCCCACGGCTACGCACAGTACGTTGCCCTCCGGCTCTGACTGAATAACAAGATGGATTTTGAATGCTGACGGATACTCTCTATAGATACTACTGCCTCTCTATCCTTGATAAGCACCACCACCCGGACATTGACTTTGAGCAAGGAATGAAGATCCTGCGACTGTGCACGGACGAGCTGAAGAGGAGATTGCCTGTGGACTTCAAGGGGATGCTGGTGAAGGTGATCACGAAGGATGGGATCAGGGAGATAGAGTACGATGATGATGCGGTGGTGAAGAGCGCCTGATGTGCGCGGGAGAGCTTGTCTTGTTTCTACGGTGTTCTAGAGCATAGCATTCGCGGTAGAATGCAAGGTGTATTATGATTCGAGTGCTGGTGCTAGTGCTGTTACTGTTTGAACATATGCAATGTGGGTTTTGGTGTCCTGTTCCCTAACTTTGTTCTGCCAGCATATCACCACCTCAGAGAGCAACCTGATGGACCAGAAAGTCACGTGAAATCTGTCAGATTATAAAATATCCTTTGGCTATAGAACAACGTGGCGAACAGTTCGGAACCAAAGACAGTAGGACTCACAATATGCACACCTGCACGGGACATAGTCAGAGGACGGGACATAGTAAGAGAATATGCAGCATACAGTCATCCTAGTGGTGAAGGGAAGGGAAGTTTGTTTGGAAGGGCGTCAAGTACATCAGGCTACATGCGTTATGTACGGACATACATACAGTTACAGTCAGCGGTCAGTTCGCACGTGACTGACTTCTCTCCCAACCAGCCGCCTAGATACCAACTACGGGGATGTTTTACTAGGGGGATCATTCGCCTCCCCCATAGTTGGAGTATTAGGTGGGGAAAGGGGCTGAAGAGGCTGAAAGAGGTGAAGGGCAGTAAGAAAGCGCATAAAGGAGCTGAGTAGACACAGTAGAGTATAGTCCTGTTATTATTATACCTATTATAACTATTAAATCTACATTTATATAACCTTGAGATGATCGTAAACCACAGTATCTATTCAGCCATTTCTGTATATTCCCCCTGTTGACTGTATACCAGAGTATCCCATAGTATCCCACAGGGTGGCAAAAAATGTGTTTCAGACACACAGGTTTCTAAGAGATGTACCTTTGCACTATAATATGTACTGTAGTGTACATACATACTATGCTGCACCTGAGATGATGCCCTGTACAGAGATGCCATGTACAGAAACTCTACTTACTCCAAAACTTGGCTACAGTAAAACAACAACCACTTATCTTCAAAATTTATGTACTGTTTTGCCTTGTAGCACATATAAATGGTACTTAGCCTCTTTGTCAGGGAGTGGCGGTGATCCAACTGTATCAACACCAATTATGGCGCTAATAAAGCACGCTACCCACGAATTTTCTCGGCTTTTGCCTTTGCCCTACCCATGTTTTTATTCCGCCTTCGCCTTCCGAACCTGTCTGCCTTCTCTCAACTCTTGATCTTCTCGATCTCAAAAACTTCCCTCCTCCATCAAACAACCTTCCACATTATACCTCCTACATTACTTCCTCTCTCCTCTCATCGCATTTTTTCATTCCTTACGAAAGCCTTTCTTTCACGAGGAATATCCAGTTCTACCAAGAACTTAATTACAGTCCCTTTTTCAACGGCCTCTCTACGTTCGGAGAAATAGATTCGTACAGCAACGACTCTCTTTTTTCGTCTTTAGATTTCTTCTTCGATCTTTTCGACACTCTTTATTAGATCACTTCACCGATCTTTGAAAGAGTAATCCAGTACAGGCCGTTTAATCGATCTCTGCACGAAACAGCTTCTACAAGAACCAACGAAACTTCACCTTACGATCATCCAAAGACCACCCAATATGGCTGATAACCTCAACATGAACGGTCTCTCCCTGGGAGAGCAGCGCTCTTACATCCCTCCCCACATGCGTGGAAAGATGGGTGGTGCTCCCCCCGCGGGCATTCCCCAGGTTGATGGGCCTGGCCCAGCAGCTGCCAACGGTGGCGGCATGGGTGCCAGTGCATGGGCTCAACCAGCTGCGTAAGTTACAACTACTCTAAACTGTCTAATAGATCGTTTCTAACAACATCATAGATCCAACGGCTTTGCTGCTGACGGACCTCGCCCAGGCGGTGACTGGGCTGCTACCCCAGCCTTTGCTCCACGCACCGGTGGAGGACCTGGAGGACCTCCTGCCCGTGGTGGCGGCAGATGGCAAGACTCCCGCTCCGGCGGCGGCGACTTCAACCCCAACGCATACGGCAACCCTGCCTCCGGTGGTGGTGGCGCTGTCTCCGCTCGCGGCGGTGGTGACGGACAATGGAGGGATGGCAAGCACATTTCTGGCCCAGCCAACCCCCGTATTGAGCGCGAGCTCTTCGGTATTGCCGACGACCCAACCAAGCAACAGACCGGTATCAACTTCGAGAAGTACGATGATATCCCAGTTGAGGCCTCCGGACACGACGTGCCTGAGCCAGTCCTCAAGTTCACCAACCCTCCCCTTGATGACCATCTCATCCGCAACATCGAACTCGCCCACTACAAGGTCCCAACCCCAGTCCAGAAGTACTCCATCCCAATTGTCATGGGTGGTCGCGATCTGATGGCTTGTGCCCAAACTGGTTCCGGAAAGACTGGTGGTTTCCTTTTCCCCATCCTGTCTCAGGCTTTCATCAACGGTCCATCCCCAGCCCCAGCCGGTGCAGGTGGCAACTTCGGCCGCCAACGTAAGGCTTACCCAACATCTCTGATCCTGGCTCCCACCCGTGAGCTGGTTTCCCAGATTTTCGAGGAGTCCCGCAAGTTCGCCTACAGATCGTGGGTTAGACCATGTGTCGTCTACGGTGGTGCCGATATCGGTTCCCAGCTTCGCCAGATCGAGCGTGGATGCGATCTCCTCGTCGCTACCCCTGGTCGTCTCGTCGACTTGATTGAGCGTGGCCGTATCTCCCTTTGCAACATCAAGTACCTCGTCCTCGATGAGGCTGATCGTATGTTGGACATGGGTTTCGAGCCCCAAATTCGCCGCATTGTTGAGGGCGAGGATATGCCCGGTGTCCAGGGCCGCCAGACTCTCATGTTTTCCGCCACCTTCCCCCGCGACATCCAGATGCTCGCCCGTGATTTCCTGAAGGATTACGTCTTCCTGTCTGTCGGACGTGTTGGTTCCACCTCTGAGAACATCACCCAGAAGGTCGAGTACGTTGAGGATATGGACAAGCGCTCCGTTCTTTTGGATATTCTCCACACCCACGGCGCTGGTCTCACTCTCATCTTCGTTGAGACGAAGCGCATGGCCGATTCCCTGTCGGATTTCTTGATCAACCAGAACTTCCCAGCCACGTCTATTCACGGAGACCGCACCCAGCGCGAGCGTGAGCGTGCCCTCGAGATGTTCCGTAACGGTCGCTGCCCAATCTTGGTCGCTACCGCCGTTGCCGCACGTGGTATGTATTTATCATTTCCTTCATCCCTTCCATATTCCTTCAGCTCCTGTAGCAAGTGCTACACAGGACAGGCTCCATTCTTCCATATTCAGCTCAAGGGCACTGTAGCAAGTGCTACACATGACAGGCTGTCTCCTCCCGTGTTCAACTCATGGCCACTGTAACAAGCGTTACACATGACAGGCTCTCTTCTCCCGTGTTCAACTGATAGTCACTGTAGCAAGTGCTTCGCAGGACGGGCTCGCTCCTTCGGTGTTCGACTCGTTAGTCACTGTAGAAAGTTCTACACAGGACAGGATCGTTCCTTCCATATTCAGCTCATGGCCACTGTAGCAAGTATTCCATGGGACAGAGTGGGTCCTGGCGACAAGCTCAACTAAACCTTATCCCCACATTTTTTTTTCTTTTGGCCTCTATCACTTCAAACTTCATTCCAACGACTTCAATTAACTCATAACCTTTTAACAATTCATTGCTAATTTACGAATAAAGGTTTGGATATTCCCAACGTGACTCACGTGGTCAACTACGATCTCCCAACCGACATTGACGACTATGTCCACCGTATCGGTCGTACCGGACGTGCCGGTAACACCGGTATCTCCACCGCCTTCTTCAACCGCGGCAACCGCGGTGTTGTTCGTGACCTCCTCGAGCTTCTCAAGGAGGCCAACCAAGAGGTTCCCGCCTTCCTCGAGAACATTGCTCGCGAGGGTGCCGGTTTCGGTGGCAGCTCTCGTGGCGGCCGCTCCGGTGGCCGTGGCCGTGGAAGTGGCGCCAACCGCGATTTCCGTAAGCTCGGTGGTGGATCTGTTCCATTCTCCGGCGGATTTGCTGGCGGCCCACCTGCTCCATACGGAGGTAGCGGTGGCGGTTACAACGCTGCTCCCCAGGCTGCTTACGGTGGCGGTGGTGGTGGCGGCAGCTACGGCGGCGGCGGTGGTGGTGGATTTGGCGGCGGCAGCTACGGCAACCCCAGCGGACCTGGCGGCCAGTCCTCGTGGTGGTAAATTTTCCATTCGGGGAAAGTCGTCTCCACTCCTCAGGATTTTATGATGACGCCGGGCGGTACCTGCAAGACCGTTGACTTGTGGACCTTTTTATTCTTTTCGATCGCTCTGTACTTGCTTCGATAATTTGTTTTTATATCTCATTCTGCGAGATTCGATTTCACGATGGCAGCATTCACGAGCACACTGCACAGAGAGCAGACTTGTGAACTCGACCATTCACCGGCATACGATAGATAGCGTTGTCTTTTGTTTCTGGCTGTCTCTTCACCTTTTCTTGATACCCAAATACATCAAGGAGCGAGGTGGCATCAGGCAGGCTGCGTGAGAACTTGGTGGCGTAAGATAGGCCATCTGATGCTTTCACACAATGGGGATAGAGGAGCCGGAGGGACAAATCATCTGGGATTCGAATTACGCATTATGACCGTCATGTTCAGCGCTTAATTTCTCTTTATTCGCACGCGCACTTCTCTGATCGGAAGAGCTACGTGTGATACTTGCGACTCTCTTTTCTTTTTCATCGCATAGACTGGCTGATTTTTGTTGTCAACGCTTTACCGGATCATATGGCTTCGACGTAGACAAAAGTGGATTTTATTTCGATTTTCAACCGGCCGGCAGACCAGTTGCAAGCGGCGGATCTCTTAACGCATTCATGGGATCTCGGCGATGCGGTAAATTATTGGCATCGATGTGCTATTTGGCGGGCGGCGTCTTTGAAGCAGGCATATTCCTTTTGTTCTCTAGATCGCATAGAGGATAGAGAGGAGCGTGCGAACGACGCTATGGCGCTGATGGCATTATGGAAGTGCTCCGGCCTCTTTGCACGCGTGAGGGCGGTGGCACCCTTTGAGCAGGGTTGGGGATGTGCTGCACTCAAGTGCGAGGACTCGACGGGATAACTTAACTTGGTGTATCCGAATTGAAACGTCTACGTATTATAACCATGCTATCTCGCCAGTGATATGAAGTTTTCTGTGATGTTAAAAGTAACCAAATAATTGTGCCAATAATTGCAGTAGCCGCAAGGGATAGCCAAAAGCTTGATTGATGCGGGGCACCCAGTGCCGAGGCCAAAACCCCGTAATTTGCCACGAGGTTCCTGCGAGAAATAGAACAGCCTGGATGGAAGAATCGTTGGATAAATACTCTAATTCATACTACCGCGGAACTGCCCACCCCGCGTTTGGGCCTTTATTAAGGCAGCCAAGCTTCCATACCGACAATTTTACAAGATCTTCCATCAATAAGCTGTCTGTGGACGTGCGTTAACCCCAGCCGTCTGGGTCAATCTCGGCTTCGGCACCTGGCGCCGGTACTACCACGCGTTCTGGAGTTCGCGATATATTAACTGACCCCTGTGCTCGAATCCCCACAGCACATCAGCGCAACGGTTTCGAGTGGTGGGACTTGAGAGCGGCATTACCTCAATCTTGCGTTTAATTGCGCGACGGAATAAAAAGCTCCTTGCTAGCTTTTCCAGCGGGTCATGAGGTCGCTCTATCCTTTAGACCGGTGCGGTGGTTGAGGAGCGTGGGATCGCCATGACTTAAAGATGTGCGCTGGGTCGGGTTTTTTAGTTGCAACCGCGATCTTCAAGCCTTTCCCGAAACTTTTGATCTATTTCAGCCCTTCGTCATGCATTTTTCCGTCATCGTCGCCTCGGCGATCTTCGCTGCCCGAGCGATGGCCGTGGGAGTCATTGGCTCGCCTGAGGGATTCGTGAGTGCTTTTCATCCTCATATCCTCCTTGCCCCGGGTCCAATTGTCATCTCTAACACTGCTACAGGGCAAAGGGACAACTGGTGGTGGTAACGCAACTCCCCAGTACCCAGCCGACATAAACGAGCTGAAGACCTGGCTCACTGACTCCACGGCCCGTGTCATTGTCCTGAACAAGGAGTACAATTTCATCGGCTCCGAAGGCAGTGTGACCGCCACCGGTTGCCGTCCGGCCTCCAACACCTGCCCCGGCAACGGCGGCCAGGATGCCATCAACCAGGCGAGTTGGTGCACGAACGGCAATGCTGGTGCCGGTGCTACCTCCATCTCCGTTACCTACGACAAGGCTGGTATCGAGGGCATCAATGTCGGCAGCAACAAGTCGATCATCGGCATCGGGTCGTCAGGCGTTATTAAGGGCAAGGGACTGCGCATCGCCAACGGTGCCCAGAACGTGATTATCCAGAACATCCACATCACGAACCTCAACCCACAGTACATCTGGGGCGGTGACGCCATCACCCTCGCCGGCACCGATCTCGTCTGGGTCGACCACGTCAAGGTGTCTCTCGTAGGCCGCCAGATGTTCGTCGCCGGCGAGGCAGCCTCCAACCGCGTCACCCTCTCCAACAGCGAGTTCGACGGCCAGACCAGCTGGAGCGCAACTTGCGATGGCCATCATTACTGGACCATCTACCTGACGGGCTCCAACGATCTGATCACCATGAAGGGCAACTACATCCACCACACCTCCGGTCGCGCGCCCAAGCTCGGCGGAAACACCCTGCTGCACGCAGTCAACAACTACTGGTACGCCGTGTCAGGCCACGCGTTCGACATCGCCTCCGGCAACGTGGTGGCGGAGGGCAACGTCTTCCAGAACGTCGTGAAGCCGCTCAACGCCAACACGGGCAACTTGTTCGGCAGCCCAGACACGAACACCAACACGCAGTGCGCGGCGTACTTGGGGCATAATTGCCAGCTGAATGCGTTTGGGAGCAGCGGCACGCTGGGCGGGAGCAACGTCAATGCGTTGGTTAACTTTAAGGGGAAGAATGTGGCGAGCTCGGTGTCGTCGAGTGGGTTGGCGAGTAGCATTGCGGCGAATGCTGGGATTGCCAACACGCAGTGCGCGGCGTACTTGGGGCATAATTGCCAGCTGAATGCGTTTGGGAGCAGCGGCACGCTGGGCGGGAGCAACGTCAATGCGTTGGTTAACTTTAAGGGGAAGAATGTGGCGAGCTCGGTGTCGTCGAGTGGGTTGGCGAGTAGCATTGCGGCGAATGCTGGGATTGGGAAGGTTTAGGGTGTGAGTGGGTTGTAAATAGCTGGGTGATGTTTGTGTCACGTTGACTTGTGAATACTCGGAAGTTATGTACATATTCATACGTACCGCCATGGCTGTTATGAAATATCCAGTATATATATCATCTAAAACACATTGTAAGCTATATGAGTGTGTCGTAGTTGGGACAGAAAACCTATGTTCAGCATGATAATTTATGAGTATAGAGTCTGTCTGCACGGACCGCACAGATATTTTTGCGGGGCTTGCTGATGTGCAACCTTAAATTAACGTTAAAATCGGCACGTGTAGCGACGCACTTTATAAGTCAATCGACGTCGGAACAGTTTCTGCATAGAGGCAGATACTGTGAAGATGCTGTTGAATGTCACCACAGGTATTTTTTGTCTTCCAATAATGGCAGAATGAGTGTTTGACTGACCGTTTGATGTCTAGCTGTCTCAACGCCAGCTATTCTGCTCGTCCCATATGGTGAGCACCACGTGCTGAGGTATCATGAGTGGATGAAGTCGCCGGTATGCTGCTAGGAACTTGTCTTTACGCCGGAGGGGGATTGACGCAGACTGCAGGACCTTCAAGAGCTGACAGCGTCTGAACCCCTAACTTTGGAGGAGGAGTATGCGATGCAGCGGAGTTGGCAAACGGACTACGACAAACTAACATTCATTGCCTGTCACCCAGTCCCTAGGCCCGTCTCCGAAGGCGCTGAGGGTGTGCCTAAAGATGGAATTGTGGCATCTCAGGGATATGACGTCCCAGAAAAGATGATCGGCGATGTGAATCTATTTCTCAGGCTTGCCTACGAGCTTGACGCAGAGGGAGAAGAAATGCTAGATCGGCCATACGTCCGCGGTGAGATCGAGCTGATGATTGCTTCGCCAAGCGATCAAGGGCGCGGATTTGGAAAGGCAACATTGCTTGCTTTTCTACAGTATATCAAGAACCACGCAGTTGATATACTCGACCAGTACAAGAGCCACGCACCAAATGAAACGGATAATCACACTCAACTCGGGGATGCAGAGATGGGCGGGCTTGTGCTCGTTTCCAAGATCAATAAGAGCAATTTGAAGAGTCGAGGGCTGTTCGAGAGCGTCGGGTTTGCTCAGGTCGGCAAGGAGGATTATTTTGGTGAGATAGAGCTGAAGCTCACTGAGGGGATGGGCAGCTTGAAGCCGGTAGATGGGTGGTGCGAGGTTGGGTACCGGAAACCAAGTGTACCCGAACAGTAGCGATGTTGTGGACAACGAACAGATGTAGGACATCGCACTATCTGTCTGTGGGAGACGGGGATTAATGATCATGAACGAGATAAGGGTTTCGGTTTCTGGTGTGAAAGCGAGCGGCTTCTGGCGCAAGAAATGATATCGCCGACAGGTCATGAGACCAGGGCCGTGCATTTCAGTTAGTCAGAAATTGGGGTGACACATTGAAGGCAATGTCTCTTTGGATGTGTATTGTATCTACGTATGGATCAAAAATATGCTTTTGATCACGTAGACCTATATTTATCATATTGCAGTTGTTGATAGTGCAGATATCCCAAAACTTCAACGGTGAAGATACAAATCCACCATTCGTGATTGGAGATACCAATTAATAAACACACGACGCCCCCGTCCTCGGACTTTTGGGCCCGCGGGTACCTTCTGCAAAGACACTTGGCAATCGTTATCATCGCGGGTAATTAATAAAAATGTGGAAATGTTTGATAAGAGCGGGGTAATATGTGGTTTCCTGACCGTTGCTGTTCTCGGTATGTGTATCCGACAGGGCGGCACGGCACCTAAGATCGTGGTCTGGCCCGTGGATACATGCCGATAACGCTCGCCACATAACAAAATCTAGCTCGGGGCGATTGATTTGCCGTATTATAAGAGTCTATCGTCGGTTTTCGTTTTAATATCATCAACAGAGGGTGTATAACTTTTGGATGTTCGGATAGGCGATCATGTCTTCTCGCCCGACGATGATTCCTGTGCTCGAGGGTTTAACCTGCGGCGAGTCATATATTCTGATCGGCCTAGCCGTACTCCTCACAGTTTGCACCTTCTTATTGACAAAGAGGTGCCGCAATGTTCCACCATTGTCCGCGCTGGTAATTGTGATTCTATCGTTAAAGATTTAAGTAGGCTAATCATGTCATGCAGGATGGACCTACAGCGGTAGAGAAAGGAGGTATCAAAGGCTTCAATTACAGTCAAAACCCCCTTACTGCTTTAGGGCATGTTGAACAGCTGGATGGCTTTGATTGGAAAACCACGGAACCTCTGAAGCATCGCCCATTCAAGCCGAAATACCACCTCACAATGGGTAGGCAACTTATCGAGCCCGCGTCTGAGAAGGAGCCACTAACAAATTAATACAGCACTGCAGAAAACAGATGTTAATAACGTCATCATTATGGATAAAAACTATCTGGATCGTGTCACTCTACGCCAGAAAGCTATAGCTGAGTACCCATCTACAATGGTCGGGCATTTGGAAGGCTCGCGCCCAGCAGTCGAAGAACTCTATAAGTTCCTATTTGACCGTCTGCTTCCTGTGCGATGGCCCCAGATGTTCCAGCGATCAAATGGTCAGTTTATCAACCTGGTTACTGGTCACAGTCTGCCCATAAGCTGCCCAGAGTCTTCTACAGAGGCACTTAACCATATAGGAAGTAACTTGGACGAAGACTTTCTCATGTTACTTCCTTCGGATGACGGTGATGGGTATACGATGAAGGCATTTGCGACGTGTTTTGCAAGCGGCTTTGACGCGAGCGAGAAGCTCGGCTTGAAATTGCGAGATATTCATGGGCCGGTCCCGAAATATATGAATATATTGAACAAGAGCATGGACCGATACTTCAGTGCCCTAGAGGTTGGAAAGTTCAAAAGGAGACTAAACGTAAGTTTTTACAGATGAGTGATTGCAAAACACAGCTGACTTGGCTGGCCACTGCAGTGGACCGTTGTGACGAATGATAAACTCGTCACCCCGTTTGAAATTACTCATTTTCATGATGGGAAACACACCAGTGCCGATCATACTGGTGGAGTTGAAGTAGAAAACGTAGGCGTTTTTACACTTTGAGGTTGTCCTTTGTGAGAATTTTATTGACGCCGAAATAGACTTATCAACGGACAGAAATGCAGTCGCTATTCCGCCTTCCCCAAAGCGGTGCAATCGTCTTCACCATCAAAACATACATGTATCCCATACAGGAGGTCAAAGATGAAGGGTATGGGGAAGAGATGGCAACGGCTATTGAGGGCTTGCAAACAGGAAATGTGCCGGAAATGTTCTTTTACAAGAGGTAAGAAATGATTACTTTTACGCCTATTACACTCTCACCTCTATTACACTCTCACCCCTGTTACACTGTCACCCCTACTACACATCAATTGTACTAACATGTAGTTCGTTGACAGGGGTCCAATATGGGGAGAGTTTGTGAAGACGTTTTTGAGAAGTTGAAGCAAAGATGATGGTACTGATGATATGATGGCAGGCTGTGTTGCGTGGCTGTTGTGCATGTTTTGTGGGATAATGACTGGTGGTTCTGAAGGTGAGGTTCTTGGGACACGAGGCCTGAGAGGCAGCAAAGGAGCAATACAGCCCAACAAACTTTATAATGATTAATGGTCGCTCAATTTGTTCCAGATTCCAGTAAGAGATGGTTTTATGTAGTACATACAGCATAGCTGTTTAAAGATAAAGTCCAGGATTCTGTGATATGCCGCGAATCTAAATCAGTATTATGAACCCTCGCTGGATCGGCACAATGTCACATAATAACTATTCTCTGATGTCTTACGGCAAGCTCCATTGTAGCCGCCAGTGTCTTGCGGTTATTTGGTGGGGACTATCCGAGTTGCGGGAGCAGGTGAACGTCCGAAGGGACCCTGCATAACAGATAACATGACGTTACGAACGGCCTTCAAACCCCATCGGTACTGGATCCTCAGCGGGGGCAAGTTGGCTATTCTCGTTCGTCTTCCATTCATTCCTTCGTGGGATCTTGGCTGTGGCTTTCTGATGTGTTCCTGACTAGTTCACATCCCCTCCAAACGTCAGGCTAATAATAAACACTTGCCAAGACTCATGGAGCGTCTAAATATAGACCAAGCCAGGATCACATATCCAAAAGATACAACAACAATAATTTATCCCAAACATACCAACCCGCCGCTATTGTTTGTCTTCTGTTCAGCATATGCTAGGCTACCGGTTTATTTCTCTTTTTAGTCGTGTACAGAGCTGTAAAATATTATCGGTGGATGAGGTTTGGAGAGTTGGAGGTTTCAACAAGTGAGCATGCCAAGCCTCTCATTTCCGCAGTTCTGAAGGATCGACGAAGGGCGAAATCAGAGCACGGCCCGTTCCACACTACTTGGCGATTCACAGGTCCCTAGAATCCCAAATCTTGGGGTATTGCGCCCCTCCAGCCTTTGAGACACTATAGCTTGTCTCGTTTCGTGGCTTGGAGTCTGCTGTAATAACCGATTCTTATTTCTACTCTTATTTCAGATAATGAGGAAGATTATGCTTGCTGTAGGTAGGTACAGTAAGCATAATCTCCCTCATGATTATGCCTCAATAGGTATTGAAGTAAAACCGTCTAACCGACCAAGCAGGGGTAGAGATGGTGGCCCTAATGTCACCAATCAGCAGCTAGCTGTCAGCAATGATATGGACGATCCTGAATCCTTCGTTCATCGCGCTGCAACTAGCAAGGGGAACCAATCCTTTCTACACTGCCTGCACCACGCGCAGGCCTTTTGGAGGGAGAAAGCTTCGCCTCGGACCGTGCGTGTATCCACTCATTTAGGGAACCTGACAGGTGCTAACAATATTAAAGGCAGCCATCTCCTCCAAGCATGAGAAACTAAGCTTCGCAGATCTCCCAAATACACATAGCCTAGCCAGCAGCCAACCTTCTCTCAAACATGGCGAAACTCTCCATCATCTCTGCCATTGTGGCCCTTCTCGCCGTCGGTGCCAGCGCGTCTGCTGCTCCAGCTCCAGTCAACAAATTGGTCACCGGCCCAGGCCTCCCGAGCCTGGAATCGCTGGGTCTCACCCGTAAGGACCTGGAGAATATGGGACGTGTCAAGAGTTTGTACCTCACAACCCTTATCCATTATCCTCCCATCCTAACCGCAGCCATAGTCCCCGAGTCATATAGCGCGCACCGCGCCCGCAGCGCCCTTCTGTCAGGCAAGCGCGCCCAGGCCGCTACTATCCCAACATGCGAAGACAACTACACGGTTCCCAAGGCGGGCGCCCAAGTGTGCATCAACTACCTGTCGGCTTTGGGCACGAAGCCTTGCGTCATAACCGGCAAGTTCGTGCAGGTTATGTGCACTGACGAGGGCGCGAGCATCTCGGGCGCCAACATCAAGAACCTAGCGACCGTGCAATCGTCCTGCAGCGACGTTGCCATTGCTGCGCAGTGGATCTATGACAACTGTGGTGTTGACACGACGAACATGAACGCTGGGGCTCACTTTGCGCATGGCAATGGGGACCTTCTCGTCTCCGTGGTCCCTGCATAGAGATAGAGCTGCTGCAGTAATAGAGCAGGCAGTCAACTAGGATAGAGAAGGACAAACACAAGACCAGAGGGTGCTTTATCTCGATGCATTGCATCTATTGTCTCGCCCCTCCGGTGGTGTCCAGGGTAGCGGGAATTCACGCCCGACCTTAAAGGCGCATCGTATATACAGCATCCAGAGTGTAGAATCTTGGCTTAATATTAAAAATTGTATAAATTTGAAAACAGACACTGTGACTTTCTGCGCTGTATTCGTTTTCTCCTTCGTAGTTAGAATGGTCTAATAGTCGGCGGTGTTGTTGAATGGCGGTTACGCCGTCAATGCGTCGCGAGACACAAGTTCCACAAGAACGAGACGCCACTCTTTGAACTCCAACTCAATTGACGGTACCAATAATTAACGAATTAATTAATGTATCAATTGGGTTGCCAAAAGCAAAGTTGTTTGTTCGCAATACAAGCAAAAAAAATCAAAATTTAAGGGGCTCAACCGGGATTTGAACCCGGGACCTGTCACATTCAAGCATCTGTTCTTTGAGAACAGGGGATGAATCCCGAAGCAACAATCATACGACTAGACCATTGAGCCTGTGATTTGTTTAGGTGGGCACTAGATGGTATTATTACCCACCAACTTTTGATGAGTCAGGAAATAAATCCACATGCACCAAACTCATCGCAATATCGACCAAATCGAATTGATTTTATGGAAGTCAGCTACGTTTGAAGCGATTCTCCGATTATATATTTTTCATTAGATTTGTTCTAGCTATGCATCGCCATTAAAAACATCGATAACCACACGCTCAACCTCCAATGTTTCCGAGTCTACCAGGAGCAGCTCTCCCGTCTGGGAGAATCGCGGTACAGCTATCAACCGTACCATCTGTCCATCCGGACCTTCTATGACAGTAGTATCGAATTTTGGTTGAGACCCTACGATGTAAAGATGCGGGCAGTCCTTGATAACAAAAGGATCGTCGTCCTGAAATGGATAACTCCCTGTTTCGCAACACGTTAGCACATGCCCTTTGGAGATTAGAAATATGAGACTTACAAAGCGTATCTGGCGCAGTTGGTGCACAGCACCTCCACCTGCACATCGCCTCCATCAGACCTAATCGATCGTCTCCTTCCACGTACTTGAACACATCATCCACGTTCTGCCCACCAGTTCCCAGTACCCTCCACCCTTCCACTTCCCCTTCCCAAGGATTAGTAACCGCATCGAACCACCCGATCTTTTTCTCTCCCTCGATCGGTGGCCCTGACCCATAAGTCCGTGCCTGTGGAAACATTGCCGCATGCACAGGCTGCTGGGGAAGACTCGCATTCGCGGGGTCTGAGACGCCGGGGAGCAAGGTGATAGGGACGCTGGGGAGGAGAGCGGCGAGAAAGTCGTCAAGGTGCGCGGTGGGAGTGGGGTTATAGGAGCTACTATCGTATCCATACTTCTTGTGCGTTGCTTTGCGAGTATTGCCTAGACTGCCACCGGGGGTGGAGTCGTCGACGACGATGGAGTTACCGGCGATTATCAGTCGGCTGATTTGGGAGGCTTGTTTCTGGGAAGCGGGGTCGAGAGCTTCGCCGAGGAGATACTCGAGTAGGAGGTTGATTTGAAGGGTGTGTCCTGTGTTTGAGCCAGAGATGTCGAGGCCAGATATGATGGCGATCTTGCCGCCGCTCCCGGGGCGAGACTCAGTCATCTCCTCATCCTCGTCTTCCACCTTCTGCTTCTTGATTTTTCGTCCGGATTCCGCAGCTGTTTTTGAAGAATCTGAGTGTTCCCAGCGGGCTGGTTGGGGTGCAAGGTCTGGGGTTCGAATGTCGATGACTTCAAAATCTCCGTTGGCGTTCTCGGTGCCCATAACGGAGACGATGCAACCGGTTACCATCAGCTCGTCTGCAAGGCGCGCGCCGATCAATCGTACCCGGCCGGATTCATCCTCCAGCATTGTCGAGTCACTTCCGTCTGACGACTTGTATTTTTCCCTTGGAGGCACAGCTGAGATCCAGTGCTAGCAAAGGTTAGCCAACTACATTTATCGGCGGCAACGATTCTTACATCTTTCGATATGTCGTCCAGAATGTTCGGCTTCAGCGCCATATCCATATATATAGTTCCCGTCACCCAGCAAAGCTCGCCCTGTCTGACATCCAACACTCTCTCTACCTTGGTGGCTGCTTCCCCGCCAATCTCAAAGCCATCCCAAGCCTCAGCAGCTACTTTCTCCGCAGCAGGCTTCAGCTTGGCCAACCGCAAGAAATACATGTCGCCATATTGCTGTCGATATTGCTTGTCCTTTTCGAGGTCGAAGGTGTAAAGTGGTTTATATTCGCAAGGCAGTCGCTCAATGGGCTCTGGGACCGTATCGCTGGGCTTGTTAATTGTGAGCGCAGAAGGGGATGGAGCAACAAGACTTACGATGGTGCCCGTAGCAGACTCCCCGCGTCAGCTTCTTTATTTTCCGCCATTGCGCCACTTCTGAGAGATCAGCGGCTGTTGGGGTTGCTTTTCTTGTCAGTTGAACATATTGTCCAAGCTTTCTGAATTGGGTAGACGCGTCAAGCATTTAGCGACGCGGTTCGCGTAAAGTGCCCAACGCTGAGCTTCAACGTCATAGTTATCATAAAAGCTCATATTTATCCTTTACTTCCATTATTCATGAGATGGATGAAGCTATTTCTATGTTTCTCGTCGTATAGTAAATGCAACGCCATGGTTAATGATATTTTAATTATATTTTTTGCTAATATAAATATTTATACAGGTAAATATTTATGTTGAATACAGCTCTAATATTATAAAATATCTGGCAATTATTTATCGGCTATTAAGGCAAATGACAATGACGATAGGACAGCGTGATTATTAATTCTCTCAATAAAGCCCATTTAACACCGTCCCTCACCTTCATCTACAAAATCCTCATCCTCATCCTCATATCCTCCTCACTCACTATCATCCCATCCCGCAATGGCTTGCTGTGGTAAACCCCGTGATATGAACAAGTGGCGGGAGGAGCTTCTCGATGCAGATATCCATTTCCCCAACGAGTCTTCTGAATACCGGCTTGCACGCAACGAGCTATTAGAACAAGAAGCAGAACTCCGGCGGCTAAGCCAGCAAGTTACCGCCCAGCGCCAGGCACTTCCACCTGGAGGCCTTATCCCAGGGGACTACGTCTTCCAGTCTGCAGCCGATGGCAGCGATGTGAGAATGTCTGATCTGTTTGCCCCAGGCAAAGACTCCCTTGTTATCTACAATATGATGTTCCCGCGCTGGTCAGAAGATCCTCGAGCAGCAGTTCCAGGGGGTGATACATCAAAGCTGCCACTTGTCGAACAGCCATGCCCATCATGCACATCCGTGGTTGATGGGCTCGAGGGCGCTGCTTTACACCTAGCCGCACGCACTAATCTTGTCATCGTCGCGAAGACTAGCCCAGAAAGACTCGGTGCCTACGCACAGGAACGTAACTGGCGCAACTTGAAGCTGCTCTCCTCGCAGAATAACAGCTTCAACCGTGACTACCATTCGGAAACCGCTGGCGGCGTGCAGCGTGCTCTTCTGCATGTGTTTTCTCGTGGTGATGAAGGGATCCGTCACCACTGGTCGAGCGAGATGGTGTTCAAGAGCGGTGATACAAGCTCCATTGAACCGATCTGGCCTATTTTCGGCGTCCTCGATTTGACGCCCGAGGGACGCGGTAACATAGCGGCCTACCCTAATCTACAGTATTGAGGAGAGGTGACCATGAACTGATCTATATATGAAATGTCATTTCTTATCAATCTATTGGTATTTACTTCGCTATGAATCCAACAACAGCAGAACATTTGTGCGACGCTTTATAAACAACCCCTTAAAATCATTCTATCAACTCATAGGCTCATCGTAACAGTCATACTGTTACTATGCACCATCAAGCATGGCGGGCAACCCCGTCCCAGAACTTCCAAATCGCTAATATATGCTATGCAAGCCTCCTCATCTGTATGTGTCCCCTGCGCTGGGCTTGGTAGCGTCGTAAACATTACTGCCGTATCCTTGCTATTCTGCCTCATAAGCTCGTTTAGGATCAGGTGCTGTGCCCGACAGGGCAAGTCGTTGAACGACAACGGGAGAGCTTGTGTAGAATACGTTGACCCAAGAGATTTAGGTGGCGACGAGGCAGGATTATTTGACGACGACGTGCCGCCGTTGTTGTCTTGGGAGGAACGGTATGCTGATTGGAGACGATTGCGTCTGGTTGGTGGGGAAGGGGTATCAACAAACATGATTGAAGGACCGGCGCCATCCTCTGAGGCAACCTGAGAGACTGGTACCGGCTTGGAACTGAATTTCTGGCTTGAAGCATGGCGAGACAAAATCGGTCGCTCTCTGGCACTGCCAGCCTGCGACGGTTTTGTAGGCGAAAGTTGTGATTTGCTAGGGGATTGACGAAGCGCGGAGAAACGTTCTTCAAGCTTCTGAGGAGGTCCCATCTTCGATGTGGTTGGAGTAGTGATTATATCCTCCTGTGACTCCCTAAGAGACGGAGAGCCACTTGATGTATCAAAATCCTTCAAGGACCTAGCCGGCGTGGTTGTATTGGACGCAGTAGTTGATTTAGTCTTGTGTTTAGAGGTTGACTCTTTTGGTGGCACAAGGTTCTTCGCCGAACGCGGCCCCTGCATGGCATCTCCATGGCTTTTGCGCCTTACGATCTTTGTCGGGCTTCGAAGGTCGCCATCGTTATCCAATTCACGGTCGTCAGCGTCGGCTTCCGAAGCAATACTTTGTTCGTCGTATTTAGAGGTTGACTCTTTTGGTGGCACAAGGTTCTTCGCCGAACGCGGCCCCTGCATGGCATCTCCATGGCTTTTGCGCCTTACGATCTTTGTCGGGCTTCGAAGGTCGCCATCGTTATCCAATTCACGGTCGTCAGCGTCGGCTTCCGAAGCAATACTTTGTTCGTCGTAGTTATCCTCATCAGAATCATCGCTGCTACTTTCGGATTCGCTATCACCTCGCTCTGAGCTGGGTCGGTGCGTAAGTTGAGCAGGTAATCTTTGGGCGCGCATGCCAAGGTTGACACCCAACTTGCTGAAACCGCTCATTGTGCGTCTTCTCTTCGACTTGTGCAACATATTCCTCAGGCCCAGGAATCGTTCAACCTTTTCGTGCCTCGGACCCTGCTGAAATGATGCGTCTGGCCAAGCAGAAGACCCAAGCAGGTTCTCGACATCAAGGTCGAGCTCGCTTGCCAATGGCTGGCCTCGCTGACCTCTCATTTTTTGCATTTCTTCCCACCATTCTTGGTCCTTGAGACACTCTTCAACTTCGGCTTCCGCCTCTGCGCCTGGGCTATTGCCATTGACAATAATTTCATATGTCGAAAGGGATCCCGAGGCTAGCCAAAAAACCTTAATCTCGGCCTGTATCCTAAGATTCTCCAGTAAACTCTTCACACGTATTCTCTCTTCCTCTACGTCAGTCTCATACTCCACAAACACGGCTACTCGTAGTTTATACGATTTTTTCCAACTTGGGACTGTGTTGAGAATGCATCCAAGTTGCAGGATGAGAGTATCTATGCCGATGTTAGTAAACCATCGTTATGTCTCGAGACCATAAAATGGAACTTACAAGTATCAAAATTTGTGGTTAGCAAGTTGGCCTTCATCGGCCCGTCAGTGGCAATCTCAGCAGACATCTGGATGGGCCAGAGATCAATGTATTTCTTCTTGTTATGGCCCTTCGGGTTTGGAAGTTCAAGGCCATTGAACCCCCTAGCGACGGCAACATTGATCTGTAGGCGCAGTAGTAAGTCTTCGAGGACAGTAACATAGCTCGTAATACTGGTGGAGCTTTCCGTTTTGCATGAGTCTGTTGGAAGCTGCGCCGCTTTCAAGCCGTCATTTTCGTCTGATGGACCACCTTTTGGGGTTACCTGGTAGTATCCATCTGTTGGTGTTTGTGTACCATCAGTGTCTTTCGGGGATGAGAACGCTGTAGACTTAGATTTGATCAAGTCGTCCATGTTATAGAATCCAATAACAGCGATATTAGGTCTCATTCCTCCAAGTCCGGCGCTCAAGGCCAAATTTCTCACTCCCCATTCCAAGGCAGGAGAAATTGCTATATTGACAAAAGCCTTGACGTTCGAGAAGTCGATGTATTTGGACCATGCGACTTGTTGGCGTCTCGCTTCTGGCACCGCACGCCCAAAATCATCACTAACAACTACATGGCCTTGATACACAGTCAGTCTCGTCTCATAAAAGCCAGGTTAGCGACTTACCCAGAATGTACAGAGAGCCTTTCTTCATAGAGTTGCAAAACTGTATGAGTTTGTATTGTCGCCGCGGGTCGTTTACAAACAGTAAGATTTGCGGTCTCCAAAACTTGACGTGTTCTGGCTTCAACCGGAGAAGGTACTTTCGAACTTGATGGTAAATCAGACTTTGAGAAACATCGCCCCAGCTTCTGGGTCGAGAAGTGTAGTGCACAAGGAGAAACAATATTATCAATATTGCCACACAAACGCTGGCATAAACTCCGTCAACAAAAATCATTGCTGTTCCAGAGAAGACTGCACCCATGAGAGCGGTTTGCCAGCTAAAAAAGTGGAAAGACGGCCGGAAGTTGGGAGCAGATCCTATTTTGAGGAGGAAGGTTGCCAGATTCATAACCAGGAATGTCATCTGCAAAAGTCAGTATGATTATCCCTTCTTCCAATATGTTAAGCGGAGTTGCAGAGATAACATACCAAGTAGGCCATAGTTATCAACGATGCAATCTGATTGATATCAAACAACATGACAATTTGCGCTGCGAGGTAGGTGGCGCAAATCGCATATACGGGCTCATCACCTTTCTTAGATCCTTGACCGAAGATGCTCAGACCAGGGTATAGCTTGTCTCGAGCGAGGGCTTGCATAAGCTTAGCACATCCAATGACTCCCATCAATGTTGAAAAGAAGGTGGTTGCAAACTCTCCGGCCAAAACCAAAGCTGCAGAAATGTTCGTATCTTGAATAATATTGATATCTGCAACGAATGAGGCTCTGGTAACCGTGCAGGCCAATGACAGTATAACAAGTGTATACGAAACAAATGTCAGAGCTAGAGCCCATAAAGTGCCTTTTGGAATCGCTTTGCTAGGATGCTTTAAATCTATCGCGCTGTCAGTCAATGAATAAAAAATGGGGCAAATCTCCTCACCTCCACTCATGCTTGCGCCAGCAAATATCCCTGAAGTTGCTGGGAACAGGATGCCAAAGAGACCCTGGAAACTTTCTCGCCCTTTTGACTGGCTGCCAGCAGCGCCTTTGGTAAAACGAGGCATAAGATTGCCTTTGAAAGTTTCCATGCTCATCCCAGTAAACTGTATACCGAGCTTCCGGCTCTCGAACGGCGCCATAATCAGCGCAGAGAATGGAATACTCATAGTAGAAATAAGCAAAATGACGAGCAGGCCATTGCTAGCACGAGCAAAAACGCCGCTTCCTGCGAGGCAGATACCTGTGCATACAATAAGCACGACAGTGGCCCACAGATAGTTGTAAGCTTGAGATTCTGGCAAGATTTGAGCCCAATCTCCAGTTTTTGCCCCGAAATTATTTTGAATGGCATCAACCAAGGCAACTGCGTTTAAACCAGTATTGAAGACTTGACCCATATAGAATACGAGGCCTATTGCACCTCCAAATTCCGGGCCTAGTGATCTCGATATCAGATAATAAGCGCCACCTCCACGAACTGTGCCGTTCGATGCAATCGCTGAAAGGGAAAATATCGTTATGAGATCTATGGAATAAGCGGCAACGAGCATTCCTATAACATAGTGGTTAGAGTGACCATAAAAATTATGGGGATAGCATAGCCTTACCAAGTATACCAAGAACTCCTGCTTGACCCAATATAAACCCGAAACGCAAAAACATGAGAATGCTCAGCACATTCAAACATGTTGGCACGAAGACTCCTGAGAACGTCCCGAGTTTGTCGTGACCTCCAACCGGCCTTGGGCCCAGCCCAGGCTTCGTCCGCTTATCGTCACCATCGGTAT
The DNA here is from genome assembly GCA_000750675.1 of Pseudogymnoascus sp. VKM F-3808. Taxonomy (NCBI): domain Eukaryota; kingdom Fungi; phylum Ascomycota; class Leotiomycetes; order Thelebolales; family Thelebolaceae; genus Pseudogymnoascus; species Pseudogymnoascus sp. VKM F-3808. Next base: position 95,624 of record JPJR01000403.1, read on the forward strand.
TTCTTTGATCTAACTGTGTACCTGCCCTTGTCGGTGACGTCTGTGATTTTTGCCCGTTCGTCGTTGTTCGTTTTCGGAGCAAGGGTGTGGTCTCGGTCGAACTGGAGCCATTATTCATATTTAAAACCCGCTTGGTGAAATTGAATGATGACGACAGGATACTGCCGCCCTTCGAAGTGCCTGGTTCATTGGTGCTGCCAGTGCCGTCGCCGCCGTACTGGTTGTCCTGAGAGGGAGAAGCATCGTCGACAAAAACGGAGAACCGTCTATTCAACTCGCCAGCAGCATCTACGGCAGTCCGAGTCTGAAATGTCGGTCGGGTTGTCGTAGGATGGTCGTTCGCAGGAGCCATTTCCCCTCACTTCGGCGATAGAGCCCAATGCAGATCCAGGCAAGCACGAGAGCTGTGGATCAAAAGGGCTTGAGCCACGGACAAGAAAAGTAACTCAATTATAAGGAAATCATCATTATAGTACTCGAGCAGTTATTCAGACGTGAAATGGCGACGTAGCAAAGAGAATCGTAGCTATTGATTGAATTTGGCTCTTGGCAATGAGCTTTCGAAGCTATGCTCTGATGTCGGCCAGGCACAGAAAACAGGGCAACCCGGGTAGCTCCACTCGATTGATTGGCGGCACTGATAAGACAGAAAACGTGACCAAAGTTTCGAAACGCCCCCCAAATGCACCCCCACACAGGCAGGGCTGGGAGTGCGTGACAGGGTCTTGTGCCTCTCCGATCTGCTTATCGATGACACCCAGCACATGGAGTACATGCACGTATACTCGTAGATATCTCACGTACAATCAAACGAAATACTGTATATAAACGTCGCCAGCCTCATAACTCTACCAACAAAACTGTACCCAAAGTTTCTGTTGCTCTGCACAAGTATTGAGGAGAAAACAAGGTTAGACACTCCCAAAGCTCTAGCATTACACGCTTGATATCCCAGCCGTGGTACTTGGCGCTAACACGGACAACCCTTCAAGCTACTCAAGAAGAGTACCTGGCAGTCATCCTCTCTCAACGCCCGGTATGCTGCGATAGAGACCACAATACGATATCTAGATTGCGAAGGACTTGCGACAAATCAGCCGTCCGCCGCACCTAATACAATGGACCATTCGGCTTCCAACCCTCTCCTGGGCTCCTCTCCTGGCTCATCTCGACTTGGGAGCTCTGCGCCTCGTGCAACCTCCACTGCCCGGCTTGCGTCGCCAGTGCCCTCTAGCCATTTGTCTGGCACTCCTACATTGCGGCAAATACCCGTATCCGGCCAGGCAAATGCAGCTGGGGGTTCATTAACGCCACTCGCTGGTGGCCCGGCGGAGCATTCATCCCTAACAGGTCCAGGAGTCTCTGCACTGGCTGCGGCATTCTCGAGTTCTATTGGAACTTCGCCGCCTCGGTTTGGCACCCCGCCACTGCGACCTTTGTCTCCTGGAACTGCGGGTGCGAATCTGCAGTCCGCCGACCCCCAGACGAACTACGGCTCATTCACTCGCTCGATACAAGGTGCTCACGCCTACGGATACGGAGGCACAAGCGGGCTTGAGGACCCAGACATTGTTCAAAGGCACCTTGTTCAATCCTCGGAGGTGCAAGAGAGCGATGCCGCTTCCAACGGTGCATCTGACTCACAGCGCGAGGGCGTTGCTTCTAAGGCAAAGGTCGACTTCGACACCGTTGCACCAGGTTTAGCCGACGATGAGTTTTCTAGCTTGCAGCTGCAAGGAGGAGATATCACCAGGCCGATATACAAATGGACCGAGGAGGCCCAAGCTAGAGCTCTCGGGCGAGGGCGTGGGAGGAGCCACAGTTTCAACCTCTCAAGGCCGCATACGGACGACGAAGTGCTCGATATCAACTCGATAAAGGTTCCTGGTGGAATGCGTCGTAATTATCTAAGGAGAATTGCTGCAAGCCCCAGCCCTGAGAGAGATATAGAAGAAGGCGAAAGTAGCGATTCGCAAAGAAGAAACCCGAGACATGCAAAGCTGTTCACGAACAACTTCATGGAATTCCTAACAATATACGGCCACTTTGCTGGCGAAGAGCTCGAGGAAGATGATGAAGCATTGGGTCCAAACGAGTACTTTGCTTCTGATTCATACGACGAGTTCTATGAAGATGGCGAGGGTAGTGATGATGGTAGGGAACGCATGGAAGACAGCGCACTGCTTACCCCAGGCGCACGTAAGAAGAGAAGGAGGAAGGACCGCGGTGGAAGCGGCCAAAACGACTCTTGGGGAGCGCTCCTGCTTCTACTGAAGTCATTCGTTGGTACTGGTGTGCTCTTCTTGCCAAAGGCATACCTAAACGGCGGGATGCTCTTCAGCAACTTGATTCTGCTTTTTGTCGCAATCATCAGCTACTACTGCTTTGTTCTCTTGGTCAACACACGATTGAAGATAGAAGGTTCATTTGGTGACATGGGCGGAATCTTATATGGGAAGTGGTTGCGAACAGCCATCCTTGCATCAATCGTTATCAGCCAGATCGGATTCGTCGCTGCATATATTGTTTTTACGTCCGAGAACTTGCAAGCATTTATACTCGCTGTATCAGATTGCAAAACGCATATTGAGATCAAGTATCTGATCTTGATGCAAATGGCGATCTTCTTGCCATTTTCGTTGATGCGAGACATCAGCAAACTCGCATTTACAGCCCTTATCGCTGACGCCTTGATTCTTCTTGGATTGGCTTATTTATACTACTTTGATATACTCACTATTGCGACACAGGGAGTCGCTGATATCGTCAACTTCAATCCGAATGACTGGACTCTCTTCATTGGGACGGCCATCTTCACATTCGAGGGGATTGGCCTCATCATTCCTATCCAAGAATCGATGCGCGAGCCCACCAAGTTCCCCCGCGTCTTGGGCGTGGTCATGATTATCATCACCACTATCTTCCTGTCCATGGGTGCACTATCATACGCTGCATTCGGCTCCAAGACCGAGACTGTTGTCATCCTCAACATGCCTCAGGACGATAAGTTTGTCAATGCGGTGCAGTTCATGTACAGCGTTGCTATTATGCTGTCAACGCCCCTTCAGATCTTCCCAGCTATCCGCATCACCGAAACCGAGCTTTTCACGAGGAGCGGGAAGTACAACCCATACATCAAGTGGCAAAAGAACATCTTCCGCTTCTTCGTTGTGATGCTCTGCGCCGCCATTGCATGGGGAGGTGCGGCAGATTTGGACAAGTTCGTGGCCATCGTCGGAAGCTTTGCTTGCGTGCCACTTGTATATATTTATCCTGTATGTTCCCTCATCCTATCCCATCACCTGATCGTCATTCTAACAGCCAGCAGCCTATGCTCCATTACCGCGCCGTTGCCTCGACTCGCTTCAGGAAACTCTCCGATATTTTCCTCTGCGTCTGTGGCGCTATCGTAATGGTGTATACCACGGGGATGACAATTGTAAACTGGGCTGGCGGTGACAAGGCAGTCCCTGTACCGAAATTCTGTGACGGAAGGGGAGGGGTGTGAGATTGAAGTATATCGGAGGTTACACTTAGAAGATTATGTGGATGTAGATTACCATCTTCACGGATCCTGTACCACATTTTGTTTCTTTTTCTTGGTTATGGTTTCCTTCTAGAATGCGTTTGTTTTGCATAGCCTGCCTTTGATTGCTAGCATTTTCTATGTCTCACATATATACACTCTAGGATCGAACTTAGAAATCACATATATAAATATACCATAAACCATCGTAGTCAAGCATGTACAAACAATGATTTATCGATTTATAATTAATCATTGAAATAATAACGAGATGGGCTGAAAATGATGGGCTGTGGTGATACCACAGCCTTGCATGCGAGGCTGACACAACAACTGCAGTTAAGGTCCGCCTAGTCGCCCGGAAAATTTTGAAAAGTTGCAGGGCCATTTTCAGTATCGAGTCTGATCCTATCAACAGCATCGCAAGTTCGCAGTTCGTCAATTAAGATTTCAATCTTCGGCTCACCGCTGAGCATATAGAAAGATTCCACAAATATCCGACCAGGATACGGAATATTGAGCCATGGCCGACCAAGAAGCGCTGAATGGAGAGGAGGTGACGAGGTCTGGTGGACAGGTGCAAGTCCACTTCGTCACCGAGGAGAAGGAATTCGAGCTCGAGGAGTCCAAGAGAGTCCTCCTTGTCCCTACTGGTAAGAAATATTGCCTTCTATTCCTCTCTAAGCCATGCTAACCTCTCGCAGACATCCGTCGTTACAACCTCTCCCAAATTCTCAACTCCCCCGCTATGCTCGATCTCCCCACCCCCACCCCATTCGACATCCTCATCAACGGCACATTCCTACGCACCACCCTCGCCGAGTACCTCGTCTCTGCTGGTCTCTCAGCCGAAACAACCCTGACGCTGCAATTCCTCCGCTCCAGCATCCCCCCCACCTTCACCGCAGCCTTCGAGCACGACGACTGGGTTGCAGCCGTTGACGTCCTCTCCGCGACCTCTCCTCACTCCTCCGCCTACGAGAAGGACCCGCGCATCCTCTCCGGCTCCTACGATGGCCTCCTCCGCATGTGGTCCCCCTCCGGCACCGTCATCGCCACCTCCCCCGGCGTCTCAAACGGCGGCCACACCTCCTCCATCAAAGCCGCCAAGTTCCTCTCCCCCACCTCCATCGCCTCCGCCGGCCTCGACCGCACAGTCCGCATCTGGTCCTACGCCGACGCCACCGGCCCCGATGAGCAGGGCAAGCTAACCCCCACCCTTGCGCTATACGGCCACACCCTCCCCATCGACTCCCTCGCCGCGCACACCCCCTCCAACCGCATCCTC
>JPJR01000405.1:0-17694 GCA_000750675.1 Pseudogymnoascus sp. VKM F-3808
GCGAGCTTTTGAACCAATCGAAAACGAAAAGCCACAAATGGTCAAGAACTTGCCAGCCTATTCATGGGACCATGGAAGGCTTTACTGGCAAGAATCTCGTATATCTCAAAATTATCGCCTCCGCCATAACAGACCCCACGAACTACTTGGTCGCAGAGCTGCGGATGACTCCGAATACGAACTGCGCTGGCAGAATGTGCTCAGACTACATGAGCTCCCATGGCTAAAAGACCATATTTTCCAGGGCCAAGCCATCTTTCCAGCTGCTGGTTATGTTGCAATGGCAATTGAAGCTGCTGGAGCCATTAAAGAAGGACGCCCTATAACAGTAATCGAGGTGAAAGATGTTGTACTACCGAAAGCCCTTGTTGTGGAAGATGACCAGAAAGGAGTCGAGACAATCTTCACAGTTAAACGCGTCAATGGCAGCAATGGGCTCAAACATGCTGATAATTATATCTACGAAGCGGAATTTGCCTGTTACATATGCCCTCTGGGTGCAACTGGGAGGTTGGAGAAGACCTGTAGCGGACAGCTTCTTCTCTGCTTCGGGCAAGCTTCGATTGGCGAACTGCCCGGAAGGAGTGCTGGAAGTCAGCAGCTTTCACCAGTTAATGTCGACAGGTTTTATAACAAACTTCTCTCAATTGGCTTAAATTACCAAGGAGCTTTTCGTGCGACAACTTCAGCTCAACGAAGCTCTGACTGCGCAAGTACTTTCGCTTCGTGGAATACCGATGCACTGGGCGACCAATACATGATCCATCCCGCGGTTATTGACGTCGCATTTCAATCTGTCTTCGCAGCAGTAGCTTCTCCAGAAAGCGATTCTCTTTGGAGTCCATATCTACCTGTTGGAATTAGCCGTTTAATATTCAATCCCAGCATCAGCTTCGACGCTGGCGATCGGGGAGTTTCCTCCTACATGACTTCGTTCCTCACTAAATCATCTGTTAGCTTCATCGAGGGTGATATTCACGTTTCTAACCACGACGGAAAAGTGGGAATCCAAGTTGAAGGACTGAGCCTGAAGTCATTTGCAGAACCAAGCGCTTCCGATGACCGGTTGCTCTTCTCTGAGGAGATATGGGACCTGGATCTTGGCTCTGGGTTTGACGGGCTCGTAGAGGAACTCCCAAATACCAACGAGGCATATCTGGTTGATGCAATTGAGAGAACTGCCCTTTATTACTTTAAATCCGTCTTCTCCAGACTATCGCAAGCGGAGGTTTCTCGATTCAAGTGGCACCACCAGAGGATGTTCGAAACCGTCAGCGAGCTCCTCTCATCAATTCGTAATGGACGACACCCCACTGCAAAGGAGGAATGGCTATATGATTCGCGAGACTACATCTTAGCATTGAAACAGCAGTTCCAGGGACAGATAGACATCGAACTGATGCATGCTATTGGTGAGAACCTACCAGCTGTCCTCCGTTCTGAAACCCAACTTCTCGAAGTTATGCTTAAAAACGACATGCTCAACAGGCTCTATATGGAGGGGCGTTCTTTTGTTCCGTTGAACAAATACATTGCAAGAGTGGCTCAAAAGGTCACTTTCAAGCACCCGCGAATGAAAATCCTTGAGATTGGTGCAGGTACTGGTGGCACCACTCGAAGCGTGTTAGACAGTATCGGCGATGCTTACTCGACCTATACCTACACTGATATCTCATCGGCGTTTTTTGAGAAAGCAGCCGACAAATTTTTAGATCACCAGGGAAAAATTGATTTTCGAGTTCTTGATATTGAGAAAGATGTCGCGAAGCAGGGTTTTGAGGAGCAATCTTATGATACTATTATCGCCGCCAACGTACTCCATGCTACCAAAAGTTTGCAAGAAACAATGCAACATGTGAGAAAGCTACTGAAGCCAGGTGGCTATCTAATTCTCATGGAAGTTACTGGAAACCTCTTAGTACTACCCTTCGTTATGGGTGGCCTTCCAGGATGGTGGCTTGGAGTTGACGAAGGCAGACGGACCAGCCCTGGAATCTCCCCCGTAGAGTGGGATACCTTGCTAAGATCCACTGGCTTTACCGGGGTCGACAAAGTTCTTCACGATATCCCTGACTCTGTGAAACATTCTTGCTCCGTGATCGTTTCTCAAGCGGAGAATGATAGCTTCCAGTTGCTCCGCGAGCCCCTTTCGTCGCCATTGTCTATTCTGGGCACGGAGTCAATACTTATTATCGGCGGTAAGACATTGACAACAGCCAAGTTGGTGCGCGACACTCAATTTTTACTATCTCCTTCTAAAGTTCAAACGACCGTCGTTGATGATCTCCACAACTTGCGCAGCAAGCTTTTCTCGTCATTGACATCTGTCATTTGCTTGTTAGAGCTAGATGATCCGCTGTTTTCGGGCACACTCACCATGGAAGAGATAGCCCTTCTGCAAAAACTCTTTAGTAACTGTACTAATATTCTCTGGGTCACGACTGGACGACTTCATGTTAATTCTCATAGCAACATGACTATTGGCGTCGGTCGGGCTGTGGCTGCGGAAATACCACAGCTCAATTTGCAATTTCTCGACATTGATTCTCCGCGTTCATTGGATGGCAAAACTCTTTTGGAGACTTTTCTGAGATTGGCTCTTATAAACTTGGTTGAATTTACGAAGCAAAATATGGTCTGGACAAGGGAGCCTGAGATTGCGATAATTGCAGGTTCTGTTCATCTGCCCCGGGTCATTCCGAATATGATATTAAACAACAGGCTCAACGGCTTGCGTCGCGATATCACCAAAAGGGTCAATACGGGGATTATTCCAGTTGAAATGGTGGTTTCAGGGGATCATATTGCTCTGCACACGAAATTTCCGCTTGGACAACTTCTCTCCGGACATGAGTATCTTGATGTTGGGTACTCACTTATTCTACCAGCTGGGAAATATCTTTGTCTTGGGGCCATTCGCACAAACGGTAGCAGAGCCGTCGCCTTCTCGTCCTATCATGCATCTACTATTAAAGTGCCATCGGATGACATCTTTCTCCTAGAAAAGCACCAGAACTGCGATCCAGCCACGCTGCGAGGAATGGCCAACCATCTAATTTTGGCTGCTCTTATCATGGATGTTCCAAACACAGGGTCCACTATTGTCTATGAGGCAGACAGGGTTTTCGCTGAAACTATCGTGCATAGCTGCCTCTGGAGAGACAGGCGCATCCACTTCGTTACATCAAAGTGGACTGGAAGATCTGACAGGTGTATTTATATACATCCGCGATCGTCAAGGGGTTATATCAGAGAAGCTATACCAAAAGACGCCACCTGCATCATCGATCTAACAGTCGATGGATCACAATCGATAATGTCAGCAATGCCCAAATCCTGCTCAGTTCGCTCGCTAGGTAGTGTCTCCTGGGACTGGACTAGAGCAATGGGTGTCGCAAAGCAACTTGAGCGGTCATTCTACGAAACCACCTCCTCCCCGACGTCAGAAAGCACAATATCAATTATCCCAATACAGCAGGCCGAGAAGAACGTTGCGCCCCTAGGAAACTATTCAGATGTTATTGATTGGACACAGTCGGAGTTCATAACGGCTATGATTGAGCCTTTCAATGCCGCCCATATGTTTTCGGTTGATAAGACCTATTTTCTGGTCGGCTTGACATCAGAGCTTGGGCTTTCACTCTGTGCCTGGATGGTTAGAAATGGAGCGCGACACTTGGCTTTAACAAGCCGAAGTGCAACTATTGACAAGAGCTGGTTGATAAAGATGCGTGGGCTAGGTGCAAGCATTAAAGTATACAAGATGGATGTTTCTAACAGAGCTGCTGTCCACTCAGTCTATTCTGACATATGCAGTACTATGCCTGTTATTGGCGGAGTATGCAATGCTGCTATGGTGCTTCATGACAAGCTATTTATGGATATGGACGAAGATATCATGAACAATACACTGAGACCCAAAGTGGAAGGCACAAAGCATTTGGACGAGCTGTTTTCTACCTCTTCCTTGGAGTTCTTTATTTTATTTTCCTCTCTCGGGAGTGTGGTGGGCAATGGTGGCCAGTCGAACTATCACGCTGCAAACTTGTTTCTAGAAAGCCTTGCTGCTGGACGAAGAGCCAAAGGACTTGTTGCTTCAGTGATCAGTATTGGGATGGTGGTTGATGTTGGCTACATCGCTAGAACCGGCGAGGCTCTTATTGACCGCCTGCGCAAGCTCTTCTATATGCCACTTTCGGAGACCGATATTCATCACTTATTTGGCGAAGCTATTATAGCTAGTACTTCTGGTAGCAAGCTAGGAGCAGATATCATAATGGGACTTCAACCATTCACTGACTCTCCAAATGCTAAGAGTCGGCCACCATGGTACTTGAATCCGCGCTTTTCTCACTTCATCCGAGACGCCGACAAGTCAAGTACAAAGCAATACTCAACACTCTCTGTCCTGAACCTGAAGGACCAGCTCGAAAATGCCATCTCGGAAGAAGCAACCGCACTCGCAATACAGGCTTCATTCTCTCAAAAGCTAGAATCGATGCTACAGCTAGATTCGAACACGATCAACTGCAGCATGCCCCTTCTTGACCTTGGAATGGATTCCTTGCTAGCTGTCGAGATCCGAACATGGTTTTTGAAAGAAGTTCAAGTTGATATCCCGGTTCTGAAATTATTAAGCGGCGATACAGTTACTGACATCTGCATTGAAGCTGCGAGGATCTTCTTAACTTTCAAGTTAGAGAAGTCTTTACTTCAAAAAACAGAGCCAACTCTTGAACACGACAAGAGTCCCCTTCCCAATATCACAAAAGAAAGAGGCAACTACTCGAACTCTGAAAGTGAATTGTCAGTGGAACCCGAGACACCAAACACGTCCCCACCAATATCCAGCCCGCAGTGCTCCAGTCAAGCTTCCGTGCATACAGACTTTGAAGGCGAAGCATCTGTTTGCGGTAGTATCACAGAAACATCGGATTCGGTTCAAGAAGAAGAATTTACACGCCTTGAACTAATGTCCGCTCCTCAGTCTAGAATATGGTTCATGCAAAGCTATCAAGATTATCCAACAGCCTACAACATTACTGTGTCGTATCTGGTGGAAGGAAACCTTGACGTCGAAAAATTCCACCGCGCTTTGATCAGCGTGGTAGCACGACATGCGTCTTTCCGTACGTGTTTCTTCGAGCAGCCCGGCAGTGGAAAGCTCATGCAAGGCCTTTTAATAAGATCTCCCGATTGCTTAAAGGTTATTGAAATGGCGAGCGATGAGGATTTAGCTCAAGAACTTCAGAGGTATAAAAGCAGGGTCTGGGACTTGGTGGGAGGGGAAACTTTTCAAGCTACCTTGCTCTTGAAATCCTCAAGCCCGCATGAAATCATATTTGGCTACCATCATATCATCATAGACGGTATCAGCTGGCATTTATTCCTTCAGGAGCTGAACGCCGCTTATCAGATGCTGCCTCTTCGCCGTGTCAAAACGCAATGTTTCGATTTCTCTGTCGAACAACAGCGTGCCATTCAAAATGGAGCCTTCGAAACACAAATTAATTTCTGGAAAAACATGCATTTGCCTTTGCCTGGTATCATGCCACTTCTACCATTCGCGAAGGTGAAGTCTCGAATTAATTCCAATCACAATGGCATCCAGACTTCGCTTCAAGAATTGGACGCCGACCACACTAGCAAGATCAAATTGGCTGCGAATGCGCTCCGAATTACACCGTTCCATTTCTATCTTTCTGCTATGCAAGTTCTGTTCAGCAAGCTGCTTGATTTGGAAGACATATGTATCGGAGTCACTGACGCCAACCGGAATGTAGCAGGGTACAGTGATATTGTTGGGTATTTCCTTAATATGATGGCTCTTCGGTTCCAAATCGATCGAAATGAGCAATTTTCCAAACTTGCTAAACGGACTGCGCAAAAGGTCTATGCGGCATCAGAGAATTCAGACGTTCCTTTTGATCTTGTCTTAGAGAGGCTAGATATCCCCAGGTCATCCGCGCACACGCCGTTGTTCCAAGTTGCTCTCAATTACCGAATGGGAGATATGGCTGAAGTTCCACTAGGCGATTGTAAATTGAGTTACAGCTCTGTCGAGGAAGCGTGTAATCCATATGATCTTGTTCAGACGTTCCTTTTGATCTTGTCTTAGAGAGGCTAGATATCCCCAGGTCATCCGCGCACACGCCGTTGTTCCAAGTTGCTCTCAATTACCGAATGGGAGATATGGCTGAAGTTCCACTAGGCGATTGTAAATTGAGTTACAGCTCTGTCGAGGAAGCGTGTAATCCATATGATCTTGCGTTCAACGTCACTCAAACGCAAACTGGCAGCTGTGTTATTCAGATCACGAGTCAAGCTCGTTTATATACACCGGAAGCCACCCAGCTGATACTCGACTTGTTCGTCTTTTTGCTCGACGATATTTCGAGTGATACTTCTCTTCGGGTTTCTGAATGTCGTCTTTATAACCAGGCTAAGGCCAAATCATCCTTGGCTGTCGGAAGGGGTGTTCGAATGAGCAGTGGCTGGCCAGATACACTTTCGGAGAGATTTGATATGATTCAGACTCAATTTGCAGATGAAGTCGCAGTGAAAGACAATACCAGCTCTGTAACTTACAAACAACTGGCAACACTAGCTGAAAACATCGCTGGATCTCTGCTCGCATTAGATATGCCGGTTGGCTCAGTCATTGGTGTTATATGCGAGCCCTCGATCAGAACTATCGCCAGTCTGTTAGCCATCATACACATTGGTTGTGTATATGTGCCTCTGGATCTGAGCCTTCCTCCGGCAAGATTGAGTGTAATAGTTGAAGACTGCCAGCCCAAAGTAATCATCTGCGAAGACTCGACCTTTGACGCTGCTGGACAATTAGGCTGTCCTAAAGAGGTAGTTTTCAATGTCTGCTCAGTCAAAACCAATGTTCGCAACCAAGTCGAGGCCAGATGGCTCTCAACGGGACCGGCGTTCCTGTTATATACGAGTGGTTCAACTGGTGTACCGAAGGGAATTTTGCTCTCACAAGCAGGGTTCGTCAACTATTTAGCAGCCAAGAGCCAAGAACTGTCTCTAGGTCAGGAGGTAGTCCTACAGCAGAGTTCATTTGGATTCGATATGTCAATCGCCCAGGTGTTCAATGCTCTTGCGCATGGTGGAACATTAGTGATTGTTCCTAGTCGTATCCGAGGCGATCCAATGGAAATTGCAAAATTGATGCTCGCTGAGAAAGTTTCGTTTACCATAGCAACGCCTTCAGAATACGTGTCACTACTGAGGTATGGACGGGAGTATCTCACCCCGTCCTGGCGACACGCGTGTTGTGGAGGAGAGGTAGTTTCCGAGCAGCTCAAGAGAGAATTTCGCAACGCATCACCAATGACAAGCCCACGGATCACCAATTGCTACGGACCGACTGAAATTTCAGCGGCAACCTCGTTTCAACATGTATCTCTCACTTCAGCAAACTCTTCTATATCAGACGAGTACTCCTGCGTAGGACGGGCTATTCCGAATACATCTATCTACATAGTTGATGATCAGTGTCAGCTGGTGCCTCCCGGCTTCCCGGGTGAGATTTGTATTGGCGGAGCTGGCCTGGCGCTTGGCTACTTCAAAGAAACTCTTTTGAATAAGACGAAGTTTTTAAAAGATCCATTCGCTCTCCCAGAAGATGTTGCCAGAGGTTGGACCATGATGCACAGAACTGGAGACCAAGGGATATTGAACAGGGATGGATCTCTGGTCTTTATAGGTCGCAAAGATGGGGATACCCAGATCAAGCTTCGTGGGCTTCGCATTGACCTGGGCGACGTTGAAAATGCTCTCCTAAATGTTTCCCGAGGTCTCTTTGCAGGAGCCATTGTCACAATCCGCGATGACTCCCTCGTTGCTCATGTCGTTGTTGCGCAAGGAGAAGTAATTTCAGATCTCGAACTTCAGTCTCTTGTCAGAAATCTTCCGCTGCCGCAGTATATGCACCCAGCGATGGTAGTGAGGCTGGATCGCTTGCCCACAAACGCAAACGGCAAGACGGACAGAAAGGCGATAGAAAGCTTACGCCTCCCTTCTCCAACCTCCGCGGCTCGCAGTCGTCTGTCTCTTCTTGAAGGTGAGCTCAGATTAGTCTGGTTGGAAAACTTGCCTCAAACCTTCGCATCTCATATAGACGCGGAATCAGACTTTTTCATGCTTGGAGGCAACTCGTTTCTGCTGGTCAAGTTGCAATCCGGTATCAAGGAATCCATGGGAGTGCGCATACCTCTCCAGCAACTTTACGCATCAAGTTCACTTGGTACTATGGCCGAACTGGTTGGAAATGGAAGGAGCCAGCTTTTGCCAGCCGCAGCAATTGACTGGGACTCGGAAACGAAGTATGTAATCCAGTCCTCTTCTGTCCAAAACTACTCCACAGGAAATATGCAAGATCACAACCGGAACGTCCTCCTCACAGGGGCGTCGAGCTTTCTTGGAAATGCCATTCTCAATGCCCTTCTACAAGACCCGAGGGTGGGCAAGGTGTTTTGTATCGCTCTTTCAGAGGATCGCCAGATGCTCCTTCCGGCATCACAGAAGATTGTTCCCTACACTGGTAGCTTACTTATTCGGAATTGCGGTCTGTCCAAAGCACAAATGGCAGAACTAGAATCGACAGTCGACTTGATCCTTCACGCAGGATCTATTGGTCATTGCCTCAACAACTACTCCTCAGTTCAGTTTCCAAATGTCCAATCAACTCGATCCCTCGCAAACATTGCTCTTGTCCGCAAGGTGCCCTTCCACTTTATCTCCTCGAACCGGGTAACTCTCCTCTCCGGTCACACATCTATACCCCCTGTTTCGGTATCAAACCACCTTCCCCCAACAGATGGCACTGAAGGCTTGACTGCCTCTAAATGGGCTAGTGAGAGGTTTCTAGAGAATGTAGCGTGCGCCACTCAGCTAGAGGTCTGCGTCCACCGGCCATGTGCGGCCACCGGCGGCAGTGCACCATCTGATGATGCTCTCACATCTCTTCTACGCTTCTCCTCATTGCTGAAAGCGGTTCCGGTATTCAAAAACATGGAAGGGTTCTTCGATTTCAAAGACGTCGACAGCATAGCTTCCGATATTACCCAGGAGGCTTTATCTACAACTGCCATAACCCCTGAATCCCCATCATTCAGAGTACGACATCATTCCAGCAAGATCCGAGTGCCAGTAGGCGAAATCCGACAGCACCTAGAGAAGATATATGAAAGTGACTTTGAAGAATTAAGTTTGAGCGAATGGATCGAGAGGGCAATACCGCTCGGTATCGATGGCCTCGTCACGAGCTACTTGGAGGCAGTGGTGGAGAAGAATGGGCCTATGTTGTTCCCATATCTAGGAGAGGATGTGTTGTAGGATTGCAGTGTCTGAAAGCCCTGAGATAGGCTGAGAAGAGTAGTAGTTTCTAGTTTCCTGCTAAAAAGGGACCATCATAGTTCTTGTATTTCTTAGGTCTCCTCCAAAAACAGCAAAAATAATAATTATTTCTCGAGGTCACGCCGAGGATCGAACTCGGAACCTTTTCGGATATCAGATAACGCACTGATACTTTTTTTGTGAGCGAAACGTCATAACCATTAGACCACGCGACCTTGGTATAAGAAATCAAGAGGCGTAATTATTTAGTTGGGAAACATTGTCAAGTGGTATTTGAATTATGCAGCATAGATAGGATGGTGGGAAAGTGGAGGCAGTAGTAGCAAACAACTATTTCCATACTCGGAAGTCATCACTGCATTGCAAAATGTTGTACAGAAGTAAAAAGTGTGTGTGGTATTTAAATATCCAAGACTACTGCTATTCTAGCCGCTCGTCCGCTCGCGCGCTCCAAATGCGCGCGCTAATTAATCCAAAAAGAGGTATAACAAAACAAGAAAAATGCGCCCAATCCCAATCTATATCAATCTACAACCCCCTCTTCTCGCTATTCCTCAACGCCTCCTCATCCGACGCCGACGATGCAGATGCAGGACCAATCTTATCCGCAGTCGCCTGTGGCGTCGTGGCAGTGAAGTGATCATGGATATGCTGGCTGTAGTCATCCTCGGTATCAAAGACACCACCTTGGATCTCAGCCTGGCGTCTCGCCTCCTGCTTCTCGCTCCAGTCCTCGCGCATATCCTCAATCTTGGAAGCGTAGTCGAGTTCCGGGTCGTAGAACTTGCCAGCGCCACGGAGACGCTCCCACAGCGAGAGATGCTTGGGGTGGACGGCGACGCCGTGGTACTCGGATTCGCGACCGCTGCGGATGTATTTCCAGCGGCGCTCCTGCTCCTTCAGGTCGAGGCCGGTGGTGTCTGGGAGGAAGAGGAGGGTGAGGAGCATGCCGCCCAGGCCGAACCAGGGGACGACGTAGAACTTGGTGGGGGTGTCGATGTAGTTGTATAGGACGGAGGCGAGGAGGGCGCCCATCTTGCCGATGGCGGCGGAGAGGCCGTGGGCGGTGGCGCGGACGGGGGTGGGGAAGACTTCGGCGGCGATGAGGAAGGTGACGGAGTTGGGGCCGCATTGGTTGAAGAAGGAGGACAGGAAGTACATGGCCTGGAAGGCGGTAATGCCCTCAATGGAGGTGTAGTACTTGTAGTGGAAAGCGGGGACGACGAAGAGGATGAAGTCCATAAGGAAGCCCAGCTGCATTAAGTTCTTGCGGCCGAAGAGCTTGTTGTCGATGAGGAAGCTGGCGCAGTAGTATCCGGCCAGGGAGACAACGACATTGACCAAGTTCCAGGTCCAGCCAGTCATGATGGTGGATCCTTGAGGAGAGAGAACCTTGATGAACTGAGATTGGAACAGCTTGTTACCGTAGAAGAAGACGTCGTTGCAGAACCAGGTACCGGTGGTCGCGAGCAGGCGGCCACCAAAGTGGGTGAAGGTCAGGCCGAGCGACCTGGTGTCGTAGCCGGTGACGTTGATCTTCTTCTTGGCCATGTTGAGCTGCTTGCTGGCAAGTGGCATCTTGTAGGTACGGTAGTAGACGAGCCAGAGCGTGCCGACGGCGGGGAGGGCGAAAGAGACACGGAAGGTCCACTGGGCCATGGCGACAGAGTATGGGGGGTTACCGCTGTGGTTGAAGATGAGCATGAGAATGATGAGGACGACCTGGTTCCAGAATTGACCCCATCCCTGCATGAGGAAGGCCATGGTGACCTTGCGACCACGGTGGAGACGATCCTCCTTGGTGGACACTCTGCCGGCTCCCGTGGCGTTCTCCATGGCAGCGGTGGCTGTCATGGGGTACTCACCACCAACACCAATACCGTAGAAGAAGAGAGAGAAGGCGTAGCAGATAACCCAGCCCTGGAGGTCGAGACCCCACGAGGCAGTGAGCATAAGCAGACCGCCAAACATGATAAGCGCATCCTGGATAAGACCCCATCTGCGACCGAACCTGGTGAGTGTTAGTGTTTGTCTCGCAACCGTTGAGAGGTAAAAACGCACCAATCGCCCAAAATACCAACGAGAACCTGGCCAACAATGATACCGAGAATTTCCATGTACGCGACAGCAGCGATCCAGTTTTCACTGCAAACCTGATACTTCTTCCAGCACGAACCCCAGGCAGCCTCAAAAAGCGGCGTCAAGTTACCAATAGAGAACAGCACGTAACTACTTCTCGTTAGCGAAAATCGCACTCAATCGAGAAAAACTCAAAAACCTACCCCTCCAAACCGAGACCAGCACCTGGCAGGACGGCATTACGGAAATACCAGCCAATCGGGCTCAACGGATCCTTCTTCATCATCGATCCAATAGCCCCGAGCTCCTTCTTCGCCTCCTGGGCATCAACATGGCTGACGAACTTTGCGCGCTTCCAGAACGGCAGGTCCGCCCAGTAGACGCCGTCGGAGTTGTAGGAGTCATCTGGCTTGATGAGGTAGTCGAAGATGGCCTTCTCGTTTGCGGCGTCACGGTCGTAGGGGAGGGTGGCATGGTCGGTGCCGGTGTCTGGGCCGTGGGGGACGGGGATGCTGCCCGCGAGGGGGTCGTGCACGCGGGGGTGGTAAAGGCCGTCCTGGTTGGACATGATTGCGAGTTGTAGGAGTCATCTGGCTTGATGAGGTAGTCGAAGATGGCCTTCTCGTTTGCGGCGTCACGGTCGTAGGGGAGGGTGGCATGGTCGGTGCCGGTGTCTGGGCCGTGGGGGACGGGGATGCTGCCCGCGAGGGGGTCGTGCACGCGGGGGTGGTAAAGGCCGTCCTGGTTGGACATGATTGCTGTCGGCTCTGCGCTGCGCTCTTGGGAAGGCGGCGAGGTTGGGGG
Organism: Pseudogymnoascus sp. VKM F-3808; assembly: GCA_000750675.1. Lineage (NCBI taxonomy): Eukaryota > Fungi > Ascomycota > Leotiomycetes > Thelebolales > Thelebolaceae > Pseudogymnoascus > Pseudogymnoascus sp. VKM F-3808. Next base: position 12,259 of record JPJR01000405.1, read on the forward strand.
AGAGGCCGGGGCGTCCGTCTGGAGTGGCAGAGAACGGCCACCCCTCATTCTCTGGCGACCTTGGCAACATGGTAGCTCTTTCTTGGAAATAATCCACGGTGTGGTCTCCGCCTTGGACATTTGGCAATGGAGGGGACGATAGAGGCGGAGAACGCGGGAGGTGGAAGGCCTGTGGCCTGCGGAAACCGGCGGAGTAGTGAGGCCTCTCAAGCGACGTGGATTGCAGAGGGTCGTATTCGTCCCAGATCATGGATGCCGTCCTCGATGATGTCCTCGGGGGTAGGGATATCGGACATTGCTGTGTCATTGGCGATCGTGGCGGCCGTGGCGGAGGTGTCAATCCAGCGCGGACGTTGTCTTGGGACTTGCTCGAGCGCAGGCTTGGCTTGAGTGGTGCTGGGCTGGGGGGTTTCCTGATGATGCTCTTCCTTGCTGGGCTCTTTAGTGGTAGTTGAGGTGGAGGGTGAGGAGGGTCTTTCTCGACCAACGCATCGAGGGCTTCCGAAGAGAAGTTGTGGAAGTGAAGGTCGTCCGCCCTAATGCCCCTGAGCTCTCCTGTCGGTGCGTTTGATCTCCGTACCGTGGAAAACTCTTCGAGGAGGTCGTCTCTGCTTGCGATATCCACATTGGGCGCCTGCTCGTGTCCTGTGTGGACGACGTGTTGGAAGTCGTAGGGCCCTGAGATGAGGTGCTTCTTGAAAGCCACCTCCTCGTCAACGGCACTTCGTGGAGTGACCATGGTGGACTCCCTCGAGCTTAGCGATAGCAGCGATGAAGCCCTCGACCTCCCCTTCTTCGACCTCTTTGACCCTCGCGAGAATAGCGCCTTTCCAAACATTTGTATCGTGTCTGGGCGTTCTGCCATGATGGACATGCCCGCGGTCGACTTCCGCGACGCCTGTCTCGACAGCGATTCTTCTGGAGACCTTCTCCCCGAGTCAGCACCCGATGCAGACGACGACGTTGAGCTCGTGCCGGTGCTTGTCCTTGAGTGGCCAGCGGCTACGCTCTTTTTCATCTGCTCTGTGTATGCTCTGATTCTCTGTGGCGATGGCGGTCCATCCATGGCAGGCTCCATGGTCAACGTAGGCGATACGCGTGCAGGTAAATCCGTCATCGAGGACGTCGATATCGAGCCGGCAGGACTTCTGGTGGGTTTGGTGCCCTCCCCGAGGTGGGAGGTCATATGTAGAGACATTTTCGTCGACTGTTAGCCGCGCCGTCGGCGGGATACCCTCCCAGGGCAGAGGGTAAGGTAGACAGTTGGACAAGGGGGCTGTGTCGCGTGGGAGATAGCTGTCCCGGGCAACAATATATTGCGGATAAATTAGAGGTTATATTAAATCGCGTTTATAGGAGGCATATGATATGTCGGTTCCTGGGATGTCGAAAGGAGATCAACGGCGATGCTAAGGTATTCGCTGTCTGCATAGAACGATCAGCAAGAGGAACTAGATTATAATAATTCATGTATTGATTTGGGGGCGGGAAAGTAAGAGGCATTCTAGAAGGAGGGGAGCCTCGGCAGGGTCCAAGCCCATCGCGTTGGAAAGCTGGAGAAAAGGGTGTGCCAAGTGATAAACGCCTCTCCGAGGTCATACGAAGAAAAGAGGTGTGCGTGAATGTATGAGTATGTGTATGCGAGTGCTCACCTTTTTTTTTTTTGCGAAACCTTCCGCAGGCCGAGGATGAAGATGAGGGGGAGAAGGTCGGTCAACAGATCTGTGATCGGAGAGGTGTGGTGGGATCGTTGGACGAAGGATGCAGGCGGGAAGTTTTGCTGTGTCGCGAAGTCGTTGTGCAGCAAGAAAGTGACGCGGACTTGTTGTATATATATATTCTTCCCCCAGTATGCTACCGGGTGTAAATTCTTATAGAAATGTCGCTCAGGACGGGAAACACAGCGTCGATGGCATCGAAATGTGAGCGAGACAAAGATGATCAAGAGAGCATCAATGTGTTTTTTGTTCGGTGTCGTAGATGCGCCGTAAAGTTTCAGGACATGAGAACGTGGAGCAGGGAAAGTACGAGTAGACGAGTACAGTACAGTTGCAATAAATTGGGCGAGGGCGTGCAGGAAGAATGTATTGTAGCTGCAGGAGGCGCAAGCAAGGTAGCTTTTTTATGGTGACGGGAGAGGGTGAGGGATGTTGCAGGTTGCAGATTGCAGGTTATTGGTGAGAGGTTGAGGGAGGTAAGGGGAGGAGAGGTGGCGGTTGTGGTGGAGGAGGAGGAGGAGGAGGAGGAGATAGGTCGAGTTGGGAAAGAAGGAAGCAAAATAGATTGTTGATAAGTCGAGTTGTGAGCAACAGAGAAGGGGACAGGGGTACGGGGCTAAGAGTTGTAGAGAGTGGTACGGAGCAGTGAAGTACTCAGGATGTGCGAGGTACATACAGTCTTACCGTAGTAGGAGTGGGCTGACTAGAGTACAATACTCCATACTCAAGCTACAGTCGTGCTGTAGGTACATGGGAGGGCGACAAGGAATAGCAGGGTTGACCACAGAAGCATCGGGGATTTCCAAAGTACCTAGGACACACCTGGGAAGGTGCTGGGAGGTGTCCCACTCGAGCATTGACCAATAGGAAAGATCGATGGACGAGCGAGGGTAGCTGCCCCTCCAAAGGGGAAGGGGTGTGATGGAAGTACCATAACACTATGGTATACTTTTACGGCTTGGTCACCATTTATTAATGCGGACGGAACGGTTCAGGGTCCTTCGTTAACCACTATTCCGACTATCACCCACCACCAAACGACAAGCCACCAAACCACCAAGACGGGGAGAGTATATAATCTCTGTATATAGAGATTGTGTAGAGATTATACACAGTGACCTGCTTCTTCGAGTCAAGTCCTACTCTAGTATTCCGAATCGTCCTTAACTAGAGCACAATGGTCCTGCAGAACGAAAGTAAGTTACCATACGGAGTCCTGTACCGTAGGTAGTGGCTGGTGGGCCGCTTCTTGGCCGCCATCCATGACCGCACATCCTGTTCCCACCATTCCCACCATTCATACTCTTAGCTTGACCCTAACACTTACTCTGTACAGTACCCTGGCTCATTCATATCATACTTATGCACAATATAGTGCCTGCCGTACTACTCGACCCAGCGTTGGAGACTCCATACAAAAGTTTGTATAACGGCTGTATTCGAGAACATTGTACGTACATACAGAGTGTTGGATCGGCGTTGGAGCAGTATCGAATCCCTCCCGGAGCAAAGAATTGCCCCCTATTCGAGTATTGAGGAATGAATATCCTGCATCTTTGCAGCATCCAACATCCACGGCGACAGGGTGTGAGTACAGTCAGGTCTGTCCTGTACCAGGTATCACAGCATGACCTGCTTCTCCCATGCACTCTTCAATACTAACTACTCCCTAGGGGTCTTAGAGTCCATGACAGGGTGTCGTGGTCGAATCTGTGCTAATCAGTGGGTTTGCTGGTCGATGAGAGTCCACTCTTGTACTGCACTCGAGACTGAGCGGTCTTTTCTCGGGTTAGATTTGGCCTTATGCAGTCGTGGGCTGTCGCTACAATTTTCGTGCACACAGACTTACAAGAGCATCTGCACCGAGTATGTACGAGGATTGCTGACTGTATATTGAAAGCTATAGTATTATATTGCACAGTGCTAAGTCTGTGCCCCTCCGAACGGACCCATTCTGTATGTGTGTATTCCTTCACAGCACAGCACTGCACAGCACTGCACTGCACTGCAATATAGCCGCCGGCTCATCAAGAACCCCAGATCCCCAGACGGAAAGGGCCCGGCAGATGTTATATTGCACCATACAATTACGGTATGGATACAGCACTATTACGCCAACCACCGTCCTGTTCCAGCGCCCAGCTACTCTATTCCTAACCCACAACCGCATCTCAACCACCACACCACGCCAGGCACCATTTTATCCTCGCCCTTATGTCCATCGCCCACCCACCGCGTCGGGTCCTCTCCACACCTCCCTACCCCCAGACATATCCAACCACGGGGAATTTGTATTCTCCCTCCAACCGGACACCCACGAATGACGGGCGGCGGCCCTCCTGCCACCTCGAGCCCATCGCACCGCCCCGATCACACCTCGCCTCGCCGCCACGAATCTCACGGCTCTGGTTAATCGTCGATCACCGGCTTTCCAGCCCAGCCGATCCGCTTCTCGTCAATGACGGCCGTTGAAGAATGCACATACCCACCGTGTTCGGTGCGCACTACTCACTTCCGCCCCTCTTTCGTCCATCCAACGACAACATGCTCATCCACTCCCTTTCCCCCCGCCCCAGCCACACACACACGCACGCATACTCGTACAGTAAGTACAATAATAGTAATGCAAGTCTGCCATATACCCGACCCGACAAAACAGCAGCCGCTAGAGTAGAAACACACTTAGCCCCCCTTTCCTGCCAACCCAGCCAATCCTTTCTCCACTGGAGCCATATCCAAACCACTGCTCCAATCCACAACAGCGCAAGTGCCGCGTGCGGCCCGCCGTACACCCCCAACGTTCCCTCCGTCTGCCCGATTGAGGAATGCGATGGAGCTTCCCTGCCGTTCTGGATGATGCACAACGAGCATCCCTGGGATGTAGCGTAGCATTGAAAGGAGCGAGGCAGGGTAGTAAGTAGTGGATATTGTGAGCCTGGGAGAAGGGAACCGCAGAATGCAAAATGTCCATCAAGTAACTAACATCCAAAGGCGGACCCCAAGAAAATCTGCACATCAGCTCACCAGCCCAGTTATCCCCAATGCCAATTCGCAGGCACGCACATTCACGAAACATGCTCATCGCATAAAGGCTATTGTGGGGGCGCGCACAGCATTCTCACCGCACTTCACAGCACCTACAGCGCGCTCACTCGCCCTCACGTCCCTTATCATCACACTACGCACGTCAATCACAGCCGTGGCGGCGACATCCTCGACGGAAACCACCGCGCTGACCGTCTATCGCTCCTGCATCTGCGCGCCACGGCTGTGTGACGTCCCAGCCGTCACCGAGTCCCTCCAATCCGTCCCTCGCGCTGGATACGAGGGGAGCACAGCAGAAGGGACCTGCATCTGTACGGCGCTACACGACATAACTCAAATCGCACGACTCAGCTCCGTCGTGACGATGAGAAGGGAGCTGCTCTCTCTCCCTGCACTGTCATCTTCGAGCCAGCCCCCATCTGGACCCCATCCATTTAATGCGCCGATCCTCTCTCCCAATCCATCCTCTACGATCTGGCCACAGCTGGTCCCTGCCTCAGCAGTATATCACGCAAAAGCCTGCCTATATCGCACCCCCGTCCCTGCAGCCCAGCAATACTCGGCTTCCAGGTACAGTACAGTGCACAACAGTATCATATTCCTACACCAATATCCAGCCCGCCCACACCCTGCGATGATGCTCACTGCATCCCCATCCCCCACCGTAATCCCA